>JAJLVW010000133.1:0-21449 GCA_030570535.1 Starmera pachycereana
AAAAAAAAAAAAAAAAAAAAAAAAAAAAAAAAAAAAAAAATTATAGAAAAAAATGAAAATTTTCACGTAGTTAACACAACATAATCTTGATCAACAGAACGAACGAAGAAGACTATGAAAAGGCTGTCCAGACATCTTTCCACCACAGCTACACGTCTTGTGAAACCGGTTTTTGTGCCAGACCACATCAGAAACGACCCTGCTTTGAGCAAGAAGCGTTATGTTGAGTTGGAGAACAATTTGGTTCAAGATGTTAGATTGAAAGCTTGGGAAAGAGAAGGTGTTTCCAAAGACGATTATTTCAAGCGTTTTGCATTTCAGCATCATATTGAGAAAATCAGAACAGGAAGAATGAGCGGTAAAGAGAAACGTCATCAAGAAAAAATGATGAGAAATGGGTCCAGAAGTCAGTTTATTCACAATGATAGAGATAGAGATGATTACAGAGGCAGAGATAGAGAATACCGTCAAGAACCAAAACCTAAGAAAGTTATCGACTACAATTTTGACAAGTTTTATGGAAGTTCAGTGGTGAAGGCCATGTTGTTACAAAACAAAAGAGAGTTTAAGAAATTATATTGTTATAAACCATCAAGTGTTCCTCAATCAGATAAAATTGTGGAAGCTAAGGAACTTGCATCCAGATTGGGAATTGAAATTGAAGAGATGGAAAACAGAATTGATATGAATATTTTATCTCAAGGTAATGTCCATAATGGTCTTATTTTAGAAGCCTCCAAAATGAAAGTTCCAAGTTTACAAGAATTACCACATTTCAAACCATCTGAAGATCCAGAAATTCCTGGTGAAATTGTTTTTGAACAATTGAAAAACACAGAATCTGAACCTGAAAGAGACGATTCTGGAGCTCTTCCAACTACTTTACAAGTAAGAAATAACAAAAAATATCCAGTTGGTGTTTATCTCGATAATGTTTCAGATCCACATAATTTAGGTGCCGTTATTCGAAGTTGTTATTTCCTTGGTGTTGACTTCGTTGCCTACAGTCACAACAAAACAGCTCCATTGACTCCTGCAGTTGCGAAATCATCTTCTGGTGCTTCTGAATTTGCAACTTTATTTGTTATTAACAATCCAATAAAATTCATGAGCAAAAGTCAAAATAATGGTTGGGTGTTTGTAACCAGTGCTTCTAAAAATTCCAAATCTCATCAGCCAGAAGAACATGAGCAATTCACAGAAGATTTTCATGGATTTTTGGGTGAAACCATTGATTTCAACGAGTTACCAGAGATTAGCAATCAGCATCCAACTATTCTCATTTTAGGTGGTGAAGGGGACGGTGTTCGTAGAGCCATAGCAGGAAACAGTGACTTCTATACTTCAATCCCATGTGCTTCTGACGTTCATCCGCTGATTGACTCTTTAAATGTCAGTGTTGCCTCTGCTGTTATGGTGGAAAAGATGGTTTCTCAGATCTCAAAACCTGCTGTTGACAAGACAATTAAAGAAATTGAGCCAGGTGAAGAAACAACCAACTAAATACCAAACATGCTTGGGTCTTGTACATAAAAACTGTTTATTTATGAGTAAATACCGAATATCTATTAATGTAGCAGTAAATTTGGGACCATCAATGATCATACGTATAAGTAATTTTTCTAATCCAAACAATAAACCATGGAATTTCTTTTCAAAAATACTCCAATTTCTTTGGAACACATCTAACGTTTTGGATATATAGACCACTGGATACCAAGTATCATTGGTAGGTGATTTTTGTAGCATTAAAGCACGAACTACATCACCACTAGCATCACATTGAATAGTGGTTGGAAAGTTGAAACGCAGTGTTAAAAGAATACAACGAAAAATGTTGTAGTTGTAGACCTTGAATTGGTTTGAATACTGAAACATGACTTACGTCTTTTTCAGCAATTCATATAATGGTTTAGCCAGTTTAGCATATGAAGGGATATGTGATTGAATTATAAAAACCTATAAAATCAAGAAACTGCTATAGTTGTTTTTTGGACTTCGGGGCTGCAAACGATTTAATTATTTCAATTGTATCATCTTTAATATCAATTTTCATCGTCATATTAGCACCATAACCCAACCAAGTAAATTGTTGCTGGAAGAACTTGCTTTTATCTGGATTAAGATGCAAGCGATTCTGTAATTTTAATACTTTTAAAACTTGTTTCAAATGATCAACATGTCACTAAAAACAATAACATCATCAAAATAAGATCGTGCAAAATCATTGAATTGCACCAATTTAGACCTCAAAAGCCCATAAAATAATTCAGGACTATTTACCAATCTGAATGGAAGAACTTCAAACTTGGAGCAGCCCATGTTATTGCACTTGAATGAAGTGTATCAAGTGCAGTTTTCAGTTAACCTGATATGATGGAAAGCGAAGGTGAGATCAAAGACTGACACATATTTACCATGAATATTGTCAGATACTTCATTCATCAAAGGTAATGTGGCTGGGATGACTTTAGTGATGGAGTTCAATGGTTTGGTTTCTTTCCATGCACAATAAAAGGCACACGATAAGTTGAACAGTCAGAAGATATTCGAGTGCTAAATCCTCAGCTTCGTTTAATACTAGAGGAATATGAATAAGTGGGTGTGATGATTCACTTTGGGTTATTGCATGAATCAACTCTTCTTTTCCGGTGGTAATAGCTGGCTTTGATGTAGTGGAATTAATTGACTGTCCTTTTGGTAAAGATTTCAGAGTGTCTGATTACGATAAATAATCTGCAATCTGATTGATATCCAAAGTCTGAGATTCTAGTCCTTCGATTTCCATTAATAATGCGGTTCTAATTTTCAATGGTAATGATCGTAAAGCACCACAATTTACCGACTGTTTCATTAATCCAACATTATCATCAGTTAAAACAAGATAATAAGCAGCTGATAAATTTCCAATGTAAGTTTGACGTCCAATTGAGAAAAAACCATAGAATGTTGAATCATCAAATCCATCTCTTTTTCAATCAGTGTGCTGACCAAAGATCTAGGTACGGAAATTGTCAAGAAATGCTGTTTAAAATCTATAATGGAATCAACTTTCTTCTTGCCTAATGCTGTTAAAAAATGATGATCCTTTGGTGTCTTGATAAAAGAGGATACATTTGCTAGAAGAATTCCAAAGTTAAAGGCGTGTTTAGAATTATCAATTGAATCCAATATGACCTTAAATACTTCTTGTCTTGAAGCAGCTAATGAAAAATTTGGTGGTAAAAAATGATACAGTGCAACTGGTTGGTGATCAATGACTTCAAAAGATTTGTCTGTTTGTGGTTTTGACTTCACAGTTGCAAAATTATTTGTCCATGATGAGTTAACCAGTTGTTGTTGAAGAACATGATTATTAAATTAAAATTCCTGATTCAACTTGAGACTAACGTCCATATTGAGCTATTCCTCATGAAACCCAGGGATCTAAAACATTTAACAAACAACCAGTAACCATTAATGATAACAAAGTAATACAATCTATTTGGAATTCACTTAGACTTGAAATTGTTTTGTTAACTTTGTTGCAAAAGTTCAAAGCTCTGATGGATAATGGATGTATTAGATGTAAACTTTTGAATATAATCCTTTTGATATTACCAGAGCCATCAATACCAATCTTTAACACTGACAACACATGGGAAAATGAGATAATTGTGATGTTTTGAAATAATTGGAAATAGTTCCAACTATATTGAACAATTGTATCCAAGATTGATGGTATTGTTTCAAGGATATGGGCAGCCTGTTCCGCCCCGTTCTACCACAAGTAAACTGGAAGCAAGTTGAGTGACATTAAAATGTCGAAAAGTTGTTGTGATAGGACAAGACTTTGCTAGTCTGATTGTGATAGTATAATGGCCTTAGTTTATAATCTATCTACTTTTAAGATGTTGTAGTTAGTATAAACGAGGTAAAAACTTGTCCTCTTTCATTAGATTATACAAGTAAAAGTTATACAAGTGGTATTTATAGTTGAGATAATCAGAAGAATGGTGAGACTAATTATAATGAGAAGCATACCACATTATAAACGTATTACTTGAATCAATGATCTGTTATATCATTAACAGGTCACTTATAACGTGAAGAGTTTATGTTCATTTGATTAAAGTACCGTGATGTGATCTGTGTATTACAAATGTTCCATAATATAAGTATGTAGAAATGAAAAAAAAAAAAAAAATTAATTATTATTTTGAAAATTGAAAATTGTAGATATAGTAAGCAACCACCCAACAATGTCATTTTTGATTTTTTACAACCAGTTCAGTGCCGTTCTGTGGTCCGTGGTGCTCTTCAACACATTGTTGATGGCTCCTATGTTGGGCCAGCCGCTTTTCTTTCAGAAAACAGCAACTTTGACCACCATCGTCCAGTCTTTTGCATTGGTGGAAGTGTTCAACTCTGCCACTGGACGCGTGAAATCACCACTCTTCACCACCATCTCACAAGTTGCATCCCGTCTATTGGTTGTTTATGGGATTTTCCAACTGCTTCCAAACTCACCGGCCAATGGACATTGGGCTTATATCACGTTAAGTTTAGCATGGTCCATCACTGAGATCATCAGATACTTGTACTACGCACAAAACTTGGCCACCAAGGGGAACCCAGGTAAGATCCTGACTTTGCTGAGGTATAATTCCTTCTGGGTGTTGTATCCTATCGGTGTTGCCAGTGAATTGTGCATGGTTTATTTATCTTTAGGCGAGGCCAGAACCGTTGTCGGTGATTGGTACAGATGGTTGTTAATCTCTGTTTTTGGTATCTATGCACCTGGATTTTACATTTTGTTTAGCCATATAATTAGACAAAGAAGAGGCGTTATGAAGAAGCTGAAAGAGCAATAAATCTTGATCATTTTTTTTTGATTCAAAATGGGCTCTGAAAGCATGATCCAGTTGCTAAATAGATATTTACGAACAAACCACCACAAAACTGCTCATTCTTTTTTGCCCGAATAACAAACTTCGATCTTCAATTTACTTAAAGTCAACTATGTACATATCTGAAATATATATTATTGTAAGTCCATTACAATATGTAATGTAAATTCTTTTTTGTCTAAAAAATATTTTTTTCTCCTTGTGATTTTTGAATATTGTTGAACAACTACAACTGGAACTCACGCAGAAGTTACAGAAATGTCCGTACACGTCTCAACTGAGGACAGTCTTAGAGTTTTGAGAGAGAAACTTCTTTGCTCGATGAGGAAGAGCTCACCACAGGCGTTGCAACCTGCTGCTGGGTTACCCACGGTCTTCAATATAGATGATTCTCTACAGCAAAGAACAATCAGAGCGATCTTGGACCTTAGAGCATTAGGATACTCTTTTGAGAAGATACTGAAGTCCACAGGAGTACGGAGAGAGCTGCTCATAAAATGGTTCCAGCTGCTGAAGATACCTGTTTTTTTTGATGATTCGAAGAAAGTTAATGATTTGAAACACGAATCAGTGAAACCAATAGCGGTTCGGGAGGCTGAAATTCTGCAATCTTCAAAGAATCAGTCTATCCCTAATATGAATAATAATGCGCCATGGAAGAAAGATTTGACTAAAATGAACACTCATCATGTTTTATCTCCAGATTGGTTGCAGGATCATGTTATAAATATTGAATCCAGTGAAGATGAAGATGAAGATGAAGATAAAGGCAACAATGACGAAGAGAAAGAACTTCAGAAGAGCGCTGAAGAAAAAAATCAGTTTGAATCCATTGATAATGATGAACATGATATCAATGAGCCTGTAATCAAAGCAGTCAGTGATACATCTTCAAATAAGATAACTTCACCAATTCAAATTCCAGTCATATCATCAGCTAATTCTATGGCTCAAACCAAAATAAATACAACACATAGCATGAATAAACCATCTAGAAATTTTTCAAATATTAAAAAATATAGAAATGAAATTTCTAAGCAAGAGGTGGAAATCAAAATTTTGAATAGCAGACTTAATAAATTGATAACAAGTCTTTCAAACAATGTTAGATTACTAAATGAAGAGCTCAAGGCGCAAGAGAGATATGAAGAACATAAGGAAAATGATAAGAACCAAGAAATAGAAGAGGAATATGATGACTATGAAGTAGAAAGAGAATTCCCTTTAGATCAAATTCGACAAGTACCCCAAACATACCCCCTTAACGATTCTAATTTGAATGGATTCACCAAAACAGCACCTAAGGTATTATATTTTTAAAACTTTTTATTTTTATTGTTTTTTTAATTGATTTATTATCGTGCATAATATCATTATCAATTTCAATCTTTTTTTTTTTTTTTTTTGAAGGAATCTACTAACACATTGAACAATCTTTTAGGTAATTAACTCCAATTTCAAACCTTATCAATCATTTAATTTTATACCCAAAAAGAAAGCTAAAACAAAACTAGGTAATGGTGGAATTTTATGCCCAATGGACTTAACTAGTGGGAAATGTACAAATACAAATTGTCAATTCACACATCTTTCATATGATTGAGAACGATTTGATAATATTTTAGAGTATTATTCAAATAATTTGCTTTAAGACTGTGTATAGAAATATTATTTCTTTGTATAACAATTAACTACATATTTCTGTGGTTTGATGATTAACATCATACCTATCAAATCCTATTGTAAAATTTTTTAAACAATTTCACCAGGAACTGGGTAAGAAGAAACCCAATCAGAAACCTCTTTAGCCAAAACTTTTATCTCTTCGGATTCTTGTAATAATTCTTTATAATTTTTCAATAAAGATTTATTATCTTCACCTTTACTTAAATCATTATATTTAATAGCTAAGTCAGTGGCCTTATTAATATACTCAGCAACAACTTCAAATTCAACTTCACCAAATCCTCTAGTTGTCATGGCTGGGGTACCAACCCTCAACCCAGATGGAAATAAAGCAGATTTATCACCAGGAACTGTATTTTTATTTGCAGCAATTGAAATTTTTTCTAATAGAAATTCAACTCTTGCACCATCAATTTTTTTACTTCTTAAGTCAATCAAAATCAAATGAGTATCAGTACCATTAGAAACTAAATCAAAACCTTTGTTTTGTAAAGTTTTTGCAAAAAATGCAGCATTTGAAAGAACTTTTTGTTGATAATTTTTGAATTCTGGAGTTTGAGTTTGTTTTAAAGCAACAGCCAATGCCGAAATTGTATGATTGTGTGGACCACCTTGATGAGCAGGGAAAACTGAAAAATTAATTTTCTTATCTAAATCATATGGAATTTCTTTACCTGATTTTAAAGTTTTTCTAATACCTTTTCTATAAAAAATCATTGCACCTCTTGGACCTCTTAATGATTTATGAGTGGTGGTTGTGACGATATCAGAAAATTCAAAAGGAGATGGTGAAACTCCTGCAGAAACTAAACCTGAAATATGAGCCATATCTGATAAAACATATGCATCAATTTTTTTAGCAATTTTTTGAATACGTTCATAATCAATGATTCTTGAATACGCAGAGGCACCCGCAACAATGATTTTTGGTCTAAATAACAAAGCTGATCTTTCTAATTCATCATAATCAATTAAACCAGTTTTTTCATCTAGTCGATATGGCATGGTTTGGAAATATTTGGAAACATAAGAAATCTTAGTGGTTGCAGTTTGATAACCATGAGATAAATGACCACCGTGTGGTAAATCCAATCCCATTAATCTATCACCAACATTCATAATTGCACTATAAGCATATAAATTTGCTGGAGCACCAGATAATGATTGGACATTAACACCCCATTCTTTAGAGTCTAAACCGAACGCTTCTAATGCACGTTTTTGACATAAAGATTCAGCCATATCGATGTATTGATTACCACCGTAATAACGTTCACCTGGATAACCTTCTGAATATTTATTTTGCATTTCAGAACCTAATAATTCCATAACGGATTTGGAAGTGAAATTCTCTGAAGGAATCAATGTAACAGATGATTTTTGACGGTGTCTCTCCAAAGCTAAGATTTCAGACATTTCAGGGTCAATGTCTTTCAATGCCTTTGAGACCAAGTTCTGTTCAGAAGCAACAACAGAGTACGTTCTTGCAAACGCTCTAGAACGAGCTGCAAGTTTGATTCCTTGAGATAATTGATATAGCATTTTTTGATTAATTGTGAGACAGTTCGACAAAGTGCTTGTTCGCTAGTTCGCTGGTTCAATGAACTCAATTAAGAGGAACTTCGTTCTTTAAATGATATATCACCCAAAGCCCAAAAATATTTTTGGTTCTGACACACTACTTTACCACAGTGTGAAAGAGATTCAAAGCAGAAAGCGAAGTCAAAATCAGAAGGTGACTCCTGAGCTGGACTCGAAGGACGAGTCTGTGTACACTGTACAGTGTAGATAGCAAGAGATAAGCAACTGACCCAGCAACTACATAGTCTGATAATTGAATAGTATGTACTATGTGCCATGTGGAGTCTGTACAGTGGAAGTTCAATTTTCACCAGTAATTACAGCTAATTAATGAGTAGAAAAAAAAAACACCTGTATTAATACTAATCGCGCGATTAACGTTACATATATGATCAATATAGCAGAAGTCACTCTAGTAGCTGAATAATTTTGCTGTCCAGCAGACATTTGTAACAGCGTTTTAAAGTTTGGGAATAGACGTCTTTTGGACAGTTTACCAAAGAAGGTATTGTCTGCATTACCTCGCTATTCATTATTCCATCGATGTTGATTCTTTCTAATGGATTGATTTCAAGCATTTGCTGAACAAGAGGCCACATACTAATTGGATATTGATCTTTGATTGTACTTGAGTCCAACGTAAATTGTTTGTACTGTGCATCTGATAGTCTTGCACATTTCCATGGGAAATTAAAATTGTTTATTGAATAAAGTATTATTGCCAACCCCCAAATATCATTTGCAAGTCCATTATATTTGAGGTTAGAAAGTGCTTCCGGTGAAATCAATGCCTCAGTACCAACTATACCTTGTGCCTCTATATAATTTGCATTTGAAGTATCACTAACTATACTGCTTCCAAAATCTATAATCTTAAGACATCCATCAAAATCCAACACTAAATTTTCTAGTTTTAAATCTCTATGACATACTTTATTGGAGTGAAGATATTTAATTCCTGAACATAACTGCTTGAAATAAAATGCCAACTCTAATTCAGATAAAGGCTGTGCATATTTGATAACTTTTAAAAATGAGTATGGTGCAAATTCTAGTATAAGCTGATGAGTTGAGCTAAACGAAGTTGTTGTAAAATCAAGTGCTTGAATAATGTTTGGATGGGTTAAATTCTTGGATATATTGTATTCAAACTTACAGCGGTTTTGATACTCCTTTGATGATTCATAAGACTCTTTTGGATAATATGATTTGATGGCGTAAAATGTTTTTGTAGACTTGTTGTAAAATAATTCAACTTTAGCAGATGTTCCAGAGCCGAGAGTCTTGATCATTTTGCCGTATTTGTTGGATTTGGAGCTGAGCTTAAACTTAGAAACGGATGAATTGAAAGATGTTGATGATATAGAAGTGGTGGACACGGAGGACGTGGTAGATTCTAAGGAATCAGCTGTATAGAGTGAGCTGTTCTTTGATTTGAACAACGACCGTATCATTATGTTTGTACCACTACTTCTCTTAGTCGAGGACTCGAGAGACACAACTGCTGTCTTTATCATTTCCATATTGAAAAATGCTAGTGATAGTATCATTGCTTAGTCATTAATTGCAAGTGTGACTGAAAACTTTAATTTCCAAAAAACGCAGTCACAGAATTTTAAAATTCTTCACGGTATTTGAAATTGTACGGATGTGTCTGCATCCAAACTTTTTTTTCTTCAAGTGCAAAGTGAAATTTTATTTGTGTTTGTTGGTTTTGATAGTTACCACCAATATTTGATTCAACAGACAAAATGGCTCAAAGAGTTACCTATAGAAAGAGAAATCCATGTATGTGTTGGAGCAGAGTGTCTGGGAGCATTGTGTGCGTTGTCTGTGTGTCAGGGAAAGAGAGACAGCGATAAATAATGATGTTCAATGGCAAGAGTTTAGTATAAAGAAAGAACATAAGGAACATGATTAGGAGTTTAGTATGAGATATATTTACCGACAATGTATAGTGAATGAGATTAACCGGAAGAACCACATTACTTCAAGCAATATTTACAGAGGCACACACACACACACACAAACATTATTTTCTAGACTCATTTATTTTTATAGCACTGAACAATTACTAACTATATAATTACAGACAACACCCGCTCTAACAAAATCAAAGTTGTTAAAACCCCAGGTGGTAAATTAGTTGCTCAGCACGTCAAAAAAACCGGTTCCAGACCAAAATGTGGTGACTGTGGTATTGCTTTAGCTGGTGTTGCTTCTTTAAGACCAAGACAATACGCCAACATCTCTAAAACCCACAAAACCGTTTCCAGAGCTTACGGAGGTTCCAGATGTGGTAACTGTGTCAAAGAAAGAGTTGTCAGAGCTTTTTTGATTGAAGAACAAAAAATCGTTAAAAGAGTTTTACAAGAATTAGCTGAAAAAGAAAAGAAAGCTGAGAAATCAAAAGCTAAAAAATAAGTTGATTATTTTTAATGTTAATATATATCATTTAGTTACTTTTTTCCCGTTTGATTTTGAATAGTTTTATTTTTATGTGAACTATTTAAAATTAGATTCTACTGTATTTTATTTTATTAGATAGCCTAGATTATTTCTCGGGTCTGTTTGTAGTTGTAGATCTGTTATTTTGATCTTGACCGTTCAATAACACGGTAGTGTATTAGTTAGTAGGCACTAGATACTTATGTCATATGTTCTTATCGCTCTCGAGTCTCACGTTTGATGTACATATTTATTTTATATTTAAGATTATGCTGTATTTTGATTCTAAAAACAGTAACTATCGTAATGTTATAAATATGCTAATCCATTCTCGCTACACCGTAGCTCCAAACAACTGTGTTAATTCAGATTTATCTTCTTTGATTTATTGTCCGGGTGATGTGACATCATTCGAAATTTTGTCCTTTCTCTTAAAATATTTACAAATTTCTGAAATGAAACTTCTCTAAAGATCACGAAATCAACCGGCTCTCACACTTTCCTTTCAATTGACCCATACAATTTGCAGCGCAATATTGTCTCTTTGCCGCCCATTTGTTCCTTTTCTTCAAATTCCTGTGAACTTAGCAACTCATATCTCATCCAATCAAGCTAATCAATTAGGAGGACTTCACAACTAAATGCCGGTTCCAAAAACTACACCCTCATCAACCACTACTTCATCATCTATCACACCAGGAGCAGAGGTCAGGAGACATAGTACAGGGTCTTTCGTTGATGAACAGTTTGATGATTCTTTGGATGCAGCATTGGCAAATTTAGAAAATAACCCATTTATTAGAAACAATTACAACTCGACTAATTTATCTTCAAATTCGATTAACCTACTGACCGATATCAATTTAAGAGAAATGCGCTCCGGGAGCCTAAATGGATCACAGAATAAAGATCCCTTCTTGGATCATCAAAATGATAGTACTCCACTGATAGGAGCTCATAACAATAACAATAACAATAATAATAACAGCAATAAAAGTTCAAATAGTGATCATAATCATCAGCTTAAAAATAGTATATGGAGTAAACTGAAAACTCTGCTGTCAGGAAACAAGGTCTCTAGTGATTCCTCGAGGGTTAAACTGACTGATAAACATATAGAAAGAGACATATACCCGGGAATTCCATCCCATAAATTTCCTTCAAATGCTATTTCAAATGCTAAATACAATCCGTTCACATTTATTCCGCTTATTCTATATGAGCAATTCAAATTTTTTTTTAACTTATATTTTCTAATTGTTGCATTATCACAAGCCATTCCCGCATTAAGAATTGGTTATTTATCATCATATATTGTTCCATTAGCATTCGTGTTAACTGTCACCATGTCTAAAGAAGCAATTGATGATGTGCAAAGAAGGAGAAGAGATTTGGAATCAAATAATGAATTATATGAAGTTCTAGGTAAAACTAAACTGGTTCAAAGTAAAAATTTAAATGTTGGTGATTTAGTCAAAATTCATAAAGATATGAGAACTCCTGCTGATATGATTCTATTACAATCAAGTGAATCCTCTGGTGAATCTTTTATTAAAACTGATCAATTGGATGGTGAAACTGATTGGAAATTGAGAATTGCACCTCCTTTAACTCAAAATTTAAGTCAGTCAGATTTAACAAACATTAGTATAGTTGCATCAGCTCCAGCAAAGTCAATTCATAGTTTCTTAGGAAAATTAAATTATGATGGTCATGTGGTTGGCTTAACAATCGATAACACCTTGTGGGCAAACACCGTTTTAGCTTCGGGTACTGCTATTGGTTGTGTCATTTATACAGGTGTTGATACAAGACAAGCTATGAATACAACAAAGTCTGGTGTTAAAACTGGTTTGTTGGAATTGGAAATTAACAAGATCAGTAAGATCTTATGTTTTTGTGTGTTTTTATTATCTTTTGTTTTGGTGGCAATTCATGGATTTGGTAAAACTTGGTATTTAGATATAATGAGATTTCTAATTTTATTCTCAACAATCATTCCAGTGTCTTTAAGAGTGAATTTGGATTTAGCTAAATCAGTTTATGCTTATCAAATTGAACATGATGATTCAATTGAAGAAACTATAGTTAGAACAGGTACAATTCCAGAAGATTTGGGTAGAATTGAATATTTATTAAGTGATAAAACTGGTACTTTAACTCAAAACGATATGGAATTGAAAAAACTACATTTGGGTACTGTTTCTTATGCCGGGGATACTATGGATATTGTCTCTGATTTTGTTTCCAAAATTGAAGATTATTCGGCTAATAACATTGCCCCAAGTACTACAAGCAGTAACATGAATTCTTCTAAAAGAGATATGGGTAGTAGGGTTCGTGATTTGGTTACAACTTTAGCATTATGTCACAATGTTACTCCATCCATTGAGAATGGTGAATTAACTTACCAAGCTGCTTCTCCTGATGAAATTGCAATTGTTAAGTTCACAGAATCCGTTGGTCTTTCTCTGTTTAAAAGAGATCGTCATAATATTTCTTTGATTCATGAAAAATCACACCAGACACTCAACTATAAAATATTGAATTTATTTCCTTTCAATTCAGATACTAAAAGAATGGGTGTAATTATTCAAGATTTGAAGAAGCCGGATGAATTATGGTTTTTAATTAAAGGTGCTGACACTGTCATGAGTAGAATTGTTCAAAATAATGATTGGTTAGATGAAGAAACCAATAATATGGCCAGAGAAGGCTTGAGAACTTTAGTCATAGCAAGAAAAAAATTAAACCTTAAAACGTATGAATTATTTAAACAAAAATTTGAAATTGCTTCAAGCTCCATGAATAATAGAGATTTTGAAATTCAAAATGTTATTTCCAAATATTTGGAAAACGGTTTAGAATTATTAGGCTTAACAGGTGTTGAGGATAAATTACAAAAAGATGTTAAATCTTCAATTGAACTTTTGAGAAACGCAGGAATTAAAATTTGGATGTTAACTGGTGATAAGGTTGAAACCGCAAGATGTGTTTCTGTTAGTGCAAGATTGATCTCAAGAGGGCAATATGTTCATACCATCACTAAACAATTGAAACCTGAAGGTGCAATGAATTTACTGGAATATTTAAGAGTTAATAATAATTCGTGTTTGTTAATTGATGGTGAATCATTACAAACATATTTAAGATACTTTAGAGAAGAATTTTTTGAAATTGCTGTTGATTTACCTTGTGTCATTGCATGCCGTTGTACTCCTCAACAAAAAGCTGATGTGGCTTTACTCATTCGTGATATAACTAAAAAAAGAGTTTGCTGTATTGGTGATGGTGGTAATGATGTTAGTATGATTCAATGTGCAGATGTTGGTGTTGGAATTGTTGGAAAAGAAGGTAAACAAGCATCCTTAGCTGCGGATTTTTCAATTACTCAATTTTGTCATCTAACCACTTTATTATTATGGCATGGTAGAAATAGTTATAAAAGATCAGCAAAATTGGGTCAATTCGTTATTCATAGAGGTTTATTAATTTCAGTTGCACAAGCAATTTTTTCGATTACATCATCATATGAGCCAATTGCTTTGATCACAGGGTTTTTAATGGTTGGTTATGCTACTTGCTATACAATGATGCCAGTTTTTGCATTAGTGTTTGATTATGATGTTACAAAAGAAGTTTGTTTTGTTTTTCCTGAATTATATCATGAGTTAACATCTGGAAAATCATTAAGTTATGTTACTTTTTTTGTTTGGTGTGCAATTTCATTGTTTCAAGGTACAGTGATTCAACTTTTTTCACAGTTTTTCACGAGTATAAATCCATTTGATTTTACTAAAATGGTCACTTTATCATTTACATCAATGGTTTTGAATGAGCTAGCAATGGTTGGTATTGAAGTTCATACATGGAGTAAAGTTTTAGTTTTTTCAGAATTGGCAACTTTGATCATCTATATTGGTTCGATCCCAGTTTTAGGTGATTATTTTGAATTCAGTTTTATTTTAAGCTTAAAATTTTACTGGCAGTTAATTGTTATCTTAGCAGTTTCATTGTTACCAATTTGGATTTCAAAAGTTTTGTATAAAAGATTATACCCTCCAAATTATGCAAAAGTTCAAGGTTATTGAGGTGTTTTTTTTTTTTTTTTTGTTTTAAAATCATACTTGCACATATACAATTTTCTGAATCAGCTTTATATTGATCGAGATTAAAAGAGGTTGTTTTTTAAGTTTTGAACATACTAATATATTGGTATTATATAACAAAGAAAAAAAATACTCACTAATTGATGATTATACAATATATTAATTAATTGTAATTTTAAGTGCATTTGTATTACTCTGCTTCATCATCTGTATTTTCATCAGAGCTTTTGTGATCGTCATCATGGTCAGATTGTTTAGTACGGCGTTGGAAATCTTTTTGATGGGCATTAACAATAGCATTTGATACCGTTTGGAAAACTTGAGAATTTAAAATAGTATTTCTTCTATTCATGTTACTTAAAGAATCTGTAAGACTGGTTGAAGTGTTATTAATTGACTCAAAATTTTCATGATATTGCTGGGACTCTTCATCTGATGGTCTAGAGCTGTTTGGAACCATAGATGGGGATTCATCATTTGATTCGGATCTACTCCATCTTGAATGATTGATTCTAGATTGTTTGATAATTGGATATGGTAATGGTGGTTCCCTTGAAGCTCTGTACATATGTAAATTACTAACTTGTTCATTTTCCATTCTAATCAAGATCCAAATAAATCTTCTTATTATTTCAGCCAAACCTATAAATCCACTTGTAACTGCACTTTGTTGAATTTCTTTAGAAAATAAAGCATAGAATATCCATTGGAATCTTATAACGATATCAAGAACAATTGCAAAATAATAAAAGTATTTATTGAAAAGAATATCATTTCTTAGTAAGTTAGAGTTTTGCATTAAAGACCAATCCATTAAAATATCCCAAATGGCACTATAAAGAGAGTTAATCATAGCAAAAATGATAAAAATCACTCTGTCAGTTTGAGATCTATGAATTCTCCAAACACTTAACAAAATATAATATAACGTGGTTATTGAATATTTCAACATATTAGCTAAATGAGGAAACCAATCCCCTGTATCAGCATAACGTCTAAAACATTGTAAAAATCTCCAAATTGAAGGAAGACTAGCAAAAAATCCCATTGCTTTTGAATGTGAAGAACCGCATTTACTGGAATTATTATTGGCACCTTTCCAATGTGTTCCATATATACAAAAAAAAAATGGAATATTACCCATGGTATAAGTCAAACTGCACATGACATCACCAAGAGAAAAATCTCTAAATTCAACAGGATAGAATCCTGAAAAAACCAATCTCCAAGCTGTTTTCAAAAGCCATAATCTTGATTCCAGAAAACAAATATTGAAAGGAATAATTAATATGATTATGGTGAAACCTAAAAAAAACCAAGGCCAATCTTTTGCTGGTACTTGATCTGGCCAAAAATCATTAAAACTGAGCCAGCCAAAAATTGCTGATAGAAGAAGTAAGAATGATGGTAACAAAGGGTATTCTCTATAATCTAGAGCAGTTCTTGGATTCAGTTCAAAAATGAAAGTGTAATTGATTTTGTAATGATGCCAAATGAAACAACAAATCGCAAATAAACAAGCATAAAAAACTGGTAAAAAAAAGCCTGCCCAAATTTGAAATAAATACTTTCCTTCTGATAATGAGTTATCCAAAGTTTTTTTTGTAGCTAGATAGATTGAATAAATCAATAATGGTATTGAAATACCAACGAACAAACCAGATGTAAACATTGCTGGGTAATATTGATTTTCATTTGAGTTTAGTCTTAATTTTTCAATGGCCACTTTTCTATTACCATTTTCAAAAGTAAAACTGAATTGATCCTCCACTTTAGGGATTAAGTTATCAACAATATCACTTGAACCAAAATAACTTAACTTGACTTTTGCCATATAAGTTGAGGATAAACTTGAATGAGTTTGTTTATCAAATTTCTTAATCAATTTTCTAAAACCTGTAGAGTTTAACATTCTAAAAGATCTTAAATATTCTAGAGATCTGTAGAAGTGCTGTACAGCTAATTTTAATTGTTTTCTTGCAATAAAATAAGGTACTTTAGTCTTTTTAGCATGCTCATAATCTCTTTTATCATTTTTGGATTTAACTATTGATTTTGGTAAGTTGTCAAATTTTAAAGTTGGTAAAGATGGCCATTCAAAAGTTCTTAATTGGTTACTTGTCAACCCATTGTTCATTTTATTTTTAATTTTAACCACAGAAGGTTCCTTTGATTTTGATTCTCTTAATTCATATAATTGATCTTGTAATATTAGATATCTAGCGATAGCTTCATTCTCCTTTTCTTTATAAAACCCATCAATCTTATCTAATTCAAGATCTAACCAATCAATAAATTCTTTCTCAACTGTTTCCATTGACAGATTTTTCAAAGAGACGCCAACACAAGGGTGGTTATTAGATTGTAAATCTGCTGAAGCGCCTCCATAAGTTTCAGGTTTATTATCATTGATGATATTGTTATTACTGTCAGTATTTCTCCCATTAAATGAATAACCGAACTGATGCTCTCCTATAGGCCAAGAAGATAATAATGGTGTTCGATCATTAGCATTGAGCTTAGTGGATTCATTTTTCACTATCATTCTTTGAATAGGATCTTGGGGAACTATATTTTCTAAAGGGTCCAGTCCAGGCTCTGGTAGTAGCCAGCCAGATGGTGGGTTCATGTCATTCTGGGAGTAAATATGAGGATTGATATTACTGTTGATGTTTGTGGGAGTCAGTCTGTTCTGAATTGAAGGCAACAATGCAAACTGCCTGATCTTCTTCTTACCCTTCTTATAGTCAAGGTACTTTTCCTTCCATTCTGGGACCTGTGTGCAAGCAACACTGTTAGTACTTCTGGATCATTGTTGTAATTAGATATCACCTGGTTGAAACTCACTAGATTGTTTGAAAGATACCTGTGATGTCAGTGATAAAACTCGCGACAATGTCTGGATTTCACACACCACTCACTCTTCAAACTTCATTTCTCTCTGTCTGCTTCAGAGCGCAAGCGACAAATAACGTTGCTTTGAAAAATCACTTCAAGTTCAAAGCATAAACAAAGCTTTCCGCAGTGCATTTTTCTAAAAAAATAATTCCGTGAAATTCGAACGTGATACAAAAAAAAATGTTCATGCTTGAAAGTGATTTCTGAGACTTGAGTCCTGAGCCTGACACATAAAATTTATAATTTATTGATATTTTGGTAAAACTTCAACTTTTAAGGATGCGGAGAGTTGTTGTGACCGGCCTCGGGATGGTGTCACCGCTTGGTGTAGGAGTGCAGCGCAGCTGGAAGAACTTGCTGGACGGTAGGCACGGTTTTGTAGCGACAAAAGATCTCAACAGGCGAGATGTGGACTTTTTCAAGATTCCAGCAAAAGTCGTTGGACGAGTGCCAGTGGGCGAAGGAGATGGAGAATGGTCTGCTGAGAGGTATGTGAAGGATGATAGTTTTTTGAGAAGAAGCTCTTTGTTTAGTCAGTACGCCATTGCAGCAGCGAACGAAGCGCTGGAAGACGCTCAGTGGGATCCCAAAGATCTGGACAGTTTGGAGTCCACTGGTGTGATTGTGGGTTCTGGTATAGGGGGTGTCTGTGACACATATGAGATGTCTGTTGGGCTGGAGCATGGTGGGTACAGAAAGATGTCACCGATGTTTGTGCCCAAGATGCTACCAAACATGGCTGCTGGCTTGATTTCCATCATGAAAGGGTTTCAAGGTCCTATAAATTCCGTTTCTACAGCGTGTGCCACAGGTAACAATGCTATTGGAGACTCGTACAAACTAATCAAGTATGGCGAGGCCAATGTGATGGTGGCAGGTGCAACTGATGCTGCTATCCATCCATTGGCATTGTCTGGTTTTGCTAGGGCTAAATCTTTATCTTTGGGCAATGAAAACACTCCAGGGTTAGCTTCCCGACCATTTGATTCTGACAGAAATGGATTTGTATTGAGTGAGGGCGCCGGTATTATCATACTAGAAGAATTAGATCATGCTTTAAAAAGGGGTGCTAGTATATATGCTGAGATTGTTGGTTACGGAGCTTCAGCTGATGCATATCACATAACAGCCCCATCACCAGATGGCCGTGGTGCTGTTAAATCCATGAAACAAGCATTGAAAGGAATTGATGTCTCGAAAGTAGGATATGTTAATGCTCATGCAACATCAACTATTTTAGGTGATGAAATTGAAAGTAAAGCCATCTACGAAGTTTTCAAGGATTCCAATCCAAGAGTGAATATCTCTTCAACAAAAGGTTCTATTGGGCATTTGCTAGGAGCTGCAGGAGCTGTTGAATCTATTTTTACCGTACTATCAATCAAGGATTCAGTTTTACCATTCAATTTAAATTTGAAAAACGTTGGTATTACAATTAAAGATGGAAATAAAGCTTTTCAATTGAATTATATCAAAGATAGACCATTGAAATATTCTTCAAAATATGCACTGACAAACAGTTTTGGGTTTGGAGGTTTCAATGCCAGTTTAGTTTTCAAAAATTATAACGAATACTAAACTAAAAATATCTATATGACTAAGATGCAATAAAATGACGACGGTTGGGTATATAACATTAAGATGATTTATAGTCTATAACTTCTAACTCATAATTTATAATATATAATGATTACAGTATGAATGGGATTATACACCATCTAGGAGCTTTCCCATTATTGGTTTTTTTATAAAACTTTTTCGTTTCAATTGCTGATATTGATAAATTGATTAAAACGAATAAAAAACTCAAGAAACTTGATAGATTTTTAGTCAGTAAAGCAACTGATAAATAGATCAATATTTCATCGAAATAATGAGGACAACAAACTAATTTGAAAAATCCAAATGTTGGCAATTTATATTTTGGAACATGAGATAAATGTAAGTGATTGATAAATTGATCCAACATTGCAAAACAAAACATTAAAAATGCAAATAATTGTGAAAAATTAAAAGTTTGAATATTGCTATTACCACTAATATTAATATTGTTATGATTGTTGGTGATAAATGAGCCTGTGTTTATAAAAATGTTTAAGTTCAATGCTGTATAAAAAAAAAGTCCAACTAAATAATGACTTATATTCATCTTAGAATTCGAATAATTCATTATGAATAAAGTTTCTAATAAACGTCTTGTTGAATGAAATAAAATTAAAAATGTAATCAATTTAGATGTATTAAAATCAATAACATGAGATGGGTCTATTGGTAATGCATTGGTGTGTTGTATTCGGTAAACAATTGAAATAAATGAACAAACTGATAAGATCATTGATAATAAATAAAAATGGAAAAACCAAAATTTGGGTACTTGTAAATTTAAAAAGAAATCTTTGAATTGTATAAATGAGCTGTCTATTCCATACTGTAACATCTCATCTTCATTATTAGCTTCATACCCTTCTTCAAAATCTTCTTGTGAGAATTTAATATCTTTTGCTTCAACTAATCTTTTCTGATAAAGTCGTAAAGTCTTTCCGTACCTTAAAAACTCGTTGAACTGAGGAACCAATTTGGCAAATAACACACTAAACATCGCAGTCAAATATCCCAATTGTATGGCAATGTTGATTCCAGTAGTAGAAATATGCATTGTTGGTAAAATATCTATCAAACAGTTCAAGTCTATCTAATCTAAGTTCAAATTAAATTTTATTAATTCGACATTAATATATATTAATTTTGTTAATTTTGGCTTTGTATTTACATTTTTAAAATTTTTTATGTGTTGAGCTCTTTTTTTTGCTCATTAACAAGTTTAAAAAAAGGGCTGTGAGATTTGGAAAATTTCATGATGGGAGGCTGCTTCAAAGCTGTGCAAAACAATGTGTGTTAATACAAATTTCAAAATAAGCAAATCAGCAGTGAGCACTCAAAATCATAGATTTTTTTTTTTTTTTTTTTTTTTTTTTTGTATTGTAACTTTACATTAAGGAAGAACTAATTACTAACTATTGTACACTTCTTCGGTCCATTTTTCTGTTATAACCGTTAACCTAACATCCTTATATATCCCAAACAAACAAGGTATGGAGTGCGGAACTCAATTTAGAGTATATAGTCTCTAGTGCACCTGTTTGATATTTTTTTTTTTGTCATATAACATCTATTAGTTTTAATTCTATTTACTTAACTATTTAATAATTTCCATATTTATTTGTTTAGTATTTGGAATTAATTGACTATTTCATTTTTCTATCCTGTTGGATTTAGTTCTTCTTTTCTTGTTTTTTCTTTCCATTTTTTTTCATCTTCACTTGATCTTAATTAAAACTATTCTTTTTTTCTTTTGCCTTGAAGACCCTAACGGTGGTGATAAAAGTGTAGAAATGTGTTGTATAGGTGATTATAGATGATTGAGCTGGTAAGTCAAGGGATGTAATGCAAATTCCCTCTATTTTTAATACCAAAAAATAAAACTGCCATTACCTGGAATCGAACCTGGGTCTGATCGGCCACAACGATCTGTACTAACCACTATACTATAATGGCTTTAATAGTTCATAATTGGTCAACATTTAGAATTACTTAGATTCCCTTAACGGTTAAGGCCACATGTCGTCAATGCAATTTCGATCAGTTCAATTTTCTAACATAGTAATTGAGCACAAACATCACAGTACACCGCATTCAAATCTCCCCGTCAAGAGCTACATTTTGCTACCCCATGGACGCTGAAACCCCTCCTATTGAAGGAGTTGGAAATTCAGGGGGTAATTTTACTCCAAATTTACAAACACAAAAAAACCAAAAAAATAATACATATATGACAACA
>JAJLVW010000134.1:0-20925 GCA_030570535.1 Starmera pachycereana
AGCTCTCATCGTATAATTTTGGAAACAGTTCTATCCATTCGATTGGTGTAAGATTTTTGCCACGAAGGTGGTTATGATTTAATCTGATCTTTTTCTTGATGTTACTATCATTTGGTAAGTTGTTCAAATATTGGAAGATATTACCATTTAGGATATCACACCAGCTAAACCCGAAATATCGTTGAATCATATTTGGACTCTTGATCCCAGCAAACAATGTGTCGTAAACCAATACTGTTAAGAAGTTTTATTTTTATAGCCAGACAATTACACATCAAATTGGCCGTGTGGTCTAGTGGTATGATACTCGCTTTGGGTGCGAGTGGCCCAGGGTTCAATTCCCTGCTCGGCCCTCTTTGGTTTTTTATCGAACAAGAATGTCAAGTTTTCCAGGACTTGCTATCTAATAATTTTTTTTACATATCTACAAGATCTAATTAGAGCAATCATGACTACCATTATGCGACGAAGGAAGCTAGGAGATGGTGTTAGAGAAACTTTGGAACAAACTAAAGTAAAGTTTTTAACTTTACTTAGTTTACAACAGCAGTATCATTAACACAACAATCAATAAATTATAACTTCCAAATTTAAAAGTAAGGTGGTATTTACTTGAACAACAATCTAAAAGAAAAGAAAATGATATTGATTTAAATAAAAATAATTAAGAATAAATTAAAAAAATAAAACATAAGAGGAGAAGAATTAAAAAAAAAAAAAAAAAATGAATCTTAACCAAAATCAAAATTTTAGAAATTAAATAACTAAATTCAATCAAATCTTTTGAGGAATTATCATTGATTCTGAGTCCCTCACTCTATTACATAATTGTTTGTGTTGAGATGGTGAGTTTGTAGTTTTGGTTAAGTATAATTGTTTGCTCATGATGAATTGATTAATCACTAGGAAATAGACTTATTCTTTCTGACATTTGAGTGATGTTGATTATCTACTAAATTAGAATTATAGTCCCAAATGAGCTTGAGTAAGAGATTCGAGAACTAAGAAAACATTTGAGCACCGGCTCAAGCTATGCATTAAAACATCCAATAGGAGAAGATTTGTTGGAAAGTTAAAACTACTATGCTTTTTGTCGCATTAAAGAGTACTCCTTGATGTATCATGTGGACTTAAATTTTAGCGTAATTGAAAAACTCATCGTTGCAGCATTTCTACAAGAATTGATGAGTACACATACATAAAAATTTATCTTCTTTTCTTTGCAGGCCGTGATTTCATTGATTTCAAATATTGCAGTACTTTCAACTTTTCCAATAAAAATTAGGAGATAAATTCACATGAATATTAGTGATTTCTTTCATTATAGTTTTTTGGACTTGTAAGCAACCTGAAAATTAAAACCGAGTAGATTACAGGCGCTAACATACTTGTATTAAAAGCTACAAACTATATTTTACTGTTTCATCAAGTTATCGCCTTTTCAAACAATCTGAATTGGCTAAAATTAAATTAAGTTGAATCTTCCATTTCAATATCACCATGGCCATCTATATTGATAAACATTAAAGTTTCACCTTCATCAACTATTTGCCAAATACCAGTTTCATCATACTCCTTTAAGCATTTCTGTAAGTCATCATCAGTGAAGCCCCTTGCTCTAACAGAGTTACGTATTTCCTCCATTGATAAACTTTGTTTGACTTGATCATGTTGAAAAGCCAAGTCCTTTATAATATGATAAACTCTTGATACTTTATCACTGTTTTGTCTATTTATTTTATTGTTGTTGATGAATGATTCTTTTGCTACTGTTATGAGTCTCAATGCTTCATCAACATCTTCTGTTACAACTTTATTATCAAATCTCAATCTTGCCAAAGCTTGAGATAAACGTAATATACCTAATAAAGTTCTTGGAGTTGCTTGACCAAAAGTATTTATCATGCCTCCAGATTTTGATTCTTGCCTGATACGACAGTAAGAGTTTATAACGTAGTTTGCAACGATTTTTGGAACAACTGGTCTAAAACTTCTGGCTTTAGTAATAAATTGTCTAATTGTTGTTGAGTCTAAAGGTTCAAAAGCCATTTTTGGATGTGAGTTCTTCATATGAACAAACACAACATGTTCAGCCAGCTTTTCATCTGATTCTCTACTTGGTTTATCTAAGATCAAAAAGATAACATCAAATCTCGATAATAAAGCAGCAGGTAAATTGATGTTTTCTAGGGGTGTTAGTCTGGTGTTAAAACTTCCATAAAGAGGATTTGCAGCAGCAAGAATTGATGCTCTAGCGTTCAAAGTTGTATTGATACCAGCTTTAGAAATGGAAATAGTTTGCTGTTCCATAACCTCATGGATAGCAGTTCTATCATTTTCATCCATTTTATCAAATTCATCAATACAGCAAATACCATTATCTGCTAGAACTAGTGCTCCTCCTTCTAAAACCATTTCATCAGTCACTGGATCTTTCATGACTGCTGCTGTCAAACCAACACCAGAAGAACCTCTACCTGTGGTATAAACACCTCTTGGAGAAATTTTATAAATAGTCTTGAGCAATTGAGATTTTGCAACACCTGGATCACCCATTAAACAAATGTTTATATCACCTCTGATTTTCAAACCATCACCCAATTTCTTATCAACTCCACCAACTAATAATAATAATAATGCCTTTTTAACATCATCATGGCCGAAAATTTCTGGGGCAATAGATTTAGATAATCTTTCATAAACATTTCCTTCATCAACAATATTTTGAATTTTGAACTCAACATCTTCATCCAATTCTGAATTTTCATATTTTTTTTTATGTTGTCTAATGAATTGCGCTTCTAGGTAAGTTTCAGTTAATAAACCAGCTTTTAATGCTCTAAACCCAACGAACGGAGAAGGTAAGAAAATACCAGTGACATCAACATAATCACCTGGATTCATTGATCTTACTAGATCACCATTAACATGGATACTTATAGTTCTTGGGATATGACCAATTGGAACTTGAGAAGCTAATTCTTGTACTTTAACATCTTGAAATGCAGAAAATTTTGAAGCTCTAGAAGACATAAACAATTTTCCTTTTGAGTCATTTTGAACACAAACTTCGGAAGTACAATCTTTCAATGGTGTGAAACTTCTTTGAGTGATCTCCTGAAAAATTTCAAACCCACATTGATCACACGTATAAGCATTAACTGAAATTGAAGGTTTGACATCTGAAACCCTTGTAACGATACCTCTAATAGTAATCAATTGACCTAAAGATGCTCCTTTAACTTCTCTAATTGCTAAAGGTTGTGAAAATTTCCCTTGAGTCTTAACTAAAGGCTTAAAATACAAATTATAGCGGCGAATAAGTTTTGATGGGAAACCAACTTGTTCGTCTGGCTGATTTTCAATGGCAGTATCATTTACCACCAAATTATTGGCTTCAGATTCCTCTCGTCTTTCGGCTTGTAGTCTTTGATTTCTTAACTTTCTTTGATGTAAAATAACATCGAAAACATCTTCTTCATAAGTAAGATCTTTAGTTGGTGTTGGTAAAATTTCATCAATAACCTTTGAAAACAATTCAATAAAATGATAAGTATTTTTCATAATGCTTTCAACAAGCGATCTTCTGTTTCCAGGGTTAACTTCAGAGTGCTGTTCATAATAATCAAGGTCATTTAAGTCCACATACAACGTTGATAACTCTCTGTTTGCAATTTTTGTCAAAAGACTCATATACTTAGGACCCTCACCAACGTCATTTTCATTATCCTCAGCAACGTTATCAATCTGTCCATCGTATAACTTCTCTTTGGGACCCTCAGACTTGTAATACTGTAGGAAGTCTTTGATTTTGTCCTTAACTTCTTTATAATCAAGATCCACCTTGACAGTAGGAAGAGTATTGGGAGCGGACATTGTGTTATATGATGTATGAGGTGGTAACTCGTTTGCTGCTCAATTCCACGATTTAAAGCTGAGTATTCAAAAATCAAATAATAATAACAAGTTTATTATAATTAAGATCCATTTTAATTTAAAATTCATCTGCCAATTTCCAAATTATTCAAATTTCAGAATCAAGAAGGAATTTCATGTTCAAACTTCAGAGTCGCTGACAAGTGACATTCACGTAAGTTGGAACTTGTGTAATTAAACTTCCCAAAGAAGAAAAAGCGAAGTTACCTTGAAGCGGGTAATTCATGTGTACTGTGCATTCAACATTGTGCAATGTGAACTTTGAAGTCAGGTGTTTCGTTACTCCATGATGAAAAAATCGTTTTTTTAGGTCGTTTTTGTTTCATAGTTCAGCTGTTAACTTTCGTTTTTAAAAATGTTTACCAATATATTGATTTAAATTTAAAACTATAAAGCATTGAAACTTCTTGTCTTTGTCACAATGTCGACCAGCTTAGACTCTGATTCAGATATCGACACTCGAGATCATAGACAGTCCATCACTCAAATTTAGAGATAAACTGAACCTTGGTTTTCTATCAGCTGGCTGCTGAAGAAATTGAAGAATTAGTTTTGACAAATGTTAGCAACAGATAGATTTCAGTTTATCCTTAGATTGAAAATTCTTGAAATTTATAGTTATAGGGTAATGTAACGATCATATGTTATTACTATTGTATATTATATATTAAAAATTATTAATATTGTTAAGGTTAAACTTGTCCGTGAAGATAGTAGCTGTAGGTTATTCAAGCTTAACTTAATGAAGAATAGATGGGTAATAATAATGGGAACACTGGGTAACGTTCTTGTGGTGGTAACTAACTACTTTCTCAAAGGAAACTGGTTAAAACTTATTTAAATAGTTAGTAGAAGAGCAAATTCTCAGCAATTCACTAAACAATTCATTCAACGGAGTATCAAACTAATTAGTATATTTTAGGATTTCTTTACTTCAAATGTGAAGGCTAGGATGTGTAACGTGTTGAATGTTCAGCAATGCGTGCAACTTTCACGTTTCACGTGATCAAGCTTTTTGCTATATCTTTAGTCACGACTCACAAGTTCGACTTACCAAGCAGCAAAAACTGAAACAATCCAAATTAATAATAATAAAGCCTACACTGCTGTCTACAATGCCGCATGTGTCACTGCTATGTATGTAGTGCACATACATAGTACACTCTAGACTCTAGAGTCTCATTTATATTGTAGCCAAATCTGGAAAATAATATTATCAATTATCAGGCTATTATGAAATAATGAATTTATAGTATACATATTACATATTACATATGTATTACATATGTACATATTGGAAATTTGAGAACTTGACACAGGTTGCTAATAAAGTTAATTATAAAATTCAAGGAGAACTCTCAACTTTCATATCAAGTTTGAAAGGAGCAAGGTTTAGTACGAAGTTGGAATCCAATTGTATAACACTATTATCGACAATCCTTGTTCAAAATCAGACAATGGAGAGCACCAGAAACCACAGACGACGCTTTACAGGCTATTCGCCTGCTGAAATCAAAGCTATAGATTCGGCCATCCCTCTCAAGTCAAGAGAAACATGGAAGAAGTTTGCTGTTGAGAACTTTGAAACCAAAGAGGAGTTCCAGAAAGAGTTTGTTAGACATGTCGAGACGACCCTTGCAAGATCTTTATACAACTGTGACGAATTGGCAGCATATCAAGCCACCTCCAACACCGTTAGGGATAATTTGATTGCCGATTGGAACAGAACTCAACAAAAGCAAACCATGAAAGACCAGAAGCGTATTTACTATTTGTCTTTGGAGTTTCTAATGGGAAGAGCGCTAGATAATGCTTTAATCAATATTGATAAGAAAGAATTGGTCGACTCTTCAGTTGATGAACTGGGATTCAAATTAGAAGATCTAATTGTTAAAGAACCAGATGCTGCTTTGGGTAACGGTGGTCTGGGTAGATTAGCAGCTTGCTTTGTTGACTCCTTAAGTTCTGGTGATTATCCTGCATGGGGTTACGGTTTACGTTATCAGTATGGTATTTTTGCTCAAAAAATCATTGACGGATACCAGGTTGAAACACCGGATTACTGGTTGAAGTTCTCTAATCCTTGGGAAATTCCAAGAAAAGAGATTCAAATTCCAATAGATTTTTATGGGTATGTTGATCATACTACAGATGAAAATGGTGTTTCAAAATCCAGTTGGATTGGGGGAGAGAGGGTGCTAGCAGTCGCCTATGACTTTCCAGTTCCAGGCTATAAGACAAGTAATGTTAATAACTTAAGATTATGGTCTTCAGAACCAACTACTGAATTTGATTTTGAGAAGTTCAACTCTGGTGATTATCAAAATTCAGTTGCTGATCAAAAAAAAGCTGAACAAATTACTGCTGTTTTATATCCAAATGATAATTTTGATTCTGGTAAAGAATTAAGATTGAAACAACAATACTTTTGGGTGTCTGCTTCTTTACATGATATTATAAGAAGATTTAAAAAAACTAAAAGACCATGGTCTCAATTTCCTGATCAGATTGGTATTCAGTTAAATGATACTCACCCAACTTTGGCAATTGTTGAATTACAGCGAATCTTAGTTGATTTAGAAGGTTTGACATGGGATGATGCTTGGTCAATTGTTACAAAAACTTTTGGATACACTAATCATACGGTTATGTCTGAAGCTTTAGAAAAATGGCCCGTAGAATTGATGCAAAGATTGTTACCAAGACATATGGAAATTATTTATGATATCAATCTGTTCTTCTTACAATCAGTTGAAAAAAATTTTCCCGATGACCGTACTTTATTATCAAGAGTAAGTGTTATTGAAGAATCAACCCCAAGACAAGTTAGAATGGCGTATTTGGCTATTATTGGCTCTCATAAAGTTAATGGGGTTGCTGAATTACATTCAGAACTAATCAAAACCACGATTTTTAAAGATTTTGTTAAAGTTTATGGAGCCGACAAATTCACCAATGTTACCAATGGTATCACCCCAAGAAGATGGTTGAGACAAGCAAATCCGGAGTTAGCCAATCTAATTGGAGAATACTTGGGATCAGATCATTATTTGAAAGATTTAAATCAGCTAAAAAAATTGGAAACTTTCATTGATGATGAAGTCTTTAGATCTAAATGGGCACAAATCAAATTAAACAACAAAAAGAAGTTGATCAAACTGATAAAAAATACTACTAATGTTGAAATTACTAATCCAAATGTTTTATTTGATATTCAAGTTAAAAGAATTCATGAATATAAAAGACAACAAATGAACATTTTTGGTGTCATTCATCGTTATATACAGATTAAAAACACTTCAATTGAGAAGCGCGAAGAGTTATTCTTACCAAAAATCTCAATTTTTGGTGGTAAATCAGCACCAGGTTACTATGCAGCTAAGTTAATCATTAAACTGATCAATAGTGTTGCCGAAGTAATCAACAATGATCCAGATGTTGGAGATTTATTGAAAGTTGTATTCATTCCTGATTATAATGTCTCCAAAGCAGAAATAATTATTCCAGCTAGTGATTTGTCTGAGCACATCTCAACTGCTGGTACTGAAGCTTCTGGTACTTCTAATATGAAGTTCATTTTGAATGGTGGTTTAATTATTGGTACTGTGGATGGAGCAAATGTTGAAATTACTAGAGAAATTGGAGAAGATAACATATTTTTATTTGGTCATTTGGCTGAAAATGTTGAAGATATTAGACACAATCATTTCTATGGTAAATTTGAAATTTGTTCCAACTTAAAGCAAGTTTTTGGCGCAATCGAATCTGGAATGTTTGGGGATGCTAATGAATTTAACCCTTTATTAAGTTCGATCAAACATAATGGCGATCATTATTTAGTTAGTGATGATTTTGACAGTTATCTACAAGCACAAGGATTAGTTGATGATTCTTATAGAGATAAAGAAGGATGGATTAAAAAGTCTATTTTAAGTGTTGCAAATTCTGGATTTTTCAGTTCTGACAGATCCATCGGTGAATATGCTGATTCAATCTGGAATATAGAACCAATTGTTGACTAAATCTTGCTTAATATCTTTTTCAAAGCTTTTGTTAAATAAATGCCATGTGTGATTTACAATTCGTATCTTAATTACACAATGAATTTTAGACTGTATTATTTTAGTTATCTAGTTTGAAGAAGATCTTGAAGGCGATGGTGATCTATTTCTGATAAAGTCTGCCATATTAATCAATCTTGCTTGCTCCTCTTCATCCCAAGTCAATTCACCTTGACTAGTAATTCTTTTCAGGCCATTATTAGACTCCTCACCTTCATCATTGTAGTCATCTTCATCTTCAATAAATTCCTCATCTTCAGTTTCATCTAATGGCTGTTCAGTATCAAATTTATTGATATTTTCGTAATCGGTGTCAAAGATCTCTTCTCCACATTTTGTATTTCCATTGTTACTGTTGAAACTTATTGTGTCTACTGGGATCATTTTTGAATACAATGGATGATCTGGTTTAACATATGACTGCCCATCATCATTTGGATCAACGTAATCATCGTCATCGTCATTATTAATATCATTATCATTATCATTATCATCGTCATTATCATCATCATTATCATCATCATCATCATCATCATCATCTTTACCTATATCTGAGGTGGATCCAATATTTGACATGTGTTGAGCAGTATGATGCTGATTGTGCCAGCCAATCAAATCATCATCTTCATCGTCTTCATCTGATGAACCAAATTTATCACGTAAATTACCAGTCAATTGCTGGGAAATGTATCTCGAGAATTGATCATCATTTGAATCTTTATCTTGGTAGCCAGACCCCAATACATCATGATCAATTTCCGGATTCAAAGTCAATCTGTGATGAGACAAGTTTTTAGTTCCATTACTATGTTGTTCTTCTTCCTCATTTTCATTGTTAGGTTCATTATCATCAACATCTTTTTGCCCATCATCTCCCAACAATGCATTATACTTTTCTCTTGTTTCAACCAAAGTTTCTGTAACATAATGTGTCCACTCTTCTGTTGAAATAGCTTCTGAAACAACTTTATTTATTGAGCCTGTAGGATACAATGCTGTAAATTTGACAACTTCTTCAGCTATTAGAGTTAAATGTCCCATATAACCTAATCTTAATCCAGTTTGAGTTTCATACTTCTCACAATCATGTTGACCTTTTACAATTAATTTATTTATTTCTCCACGACCAAATAAATCGATAGCTAAGTATTTGTTGTAACCAAAATCCATTGGGCCATTAAGAATTTGTTGAACAATATCAAAAACAACATTGTGTAAAAAATTGTTCCACGGAAATCTGAAAAACATATTGAGAATTACTAAAATAACATGATGGTCAATAAGTACTATTTTCAACTGGTCGCCGACAATCGGATTTTTTCTTAATTCTAATTCAAAATAATCATACTGAAACTTAGTGTGAGAATCAGTTGCAAAATGTGATTGAGAATCAGTTGCAAAATGTGATTGAGAAGCTGAATCAAAAAGTGAACAATTATCTGAAAGCTCTGTAGGGTTTATAATTGCGCTACCATTTAACTTGGTGCATTTATCTTCCTGCTCTTTAATTGTATGTTCATCAATCTCACCAATGTTTAAATCTTTGACTTCGTTTGATAATTCATCGTTCTGTTCAGTAGAAAGGTTCTTTTTAGCTAACTGTTGTCTTTCAAATTCTATGAGTTCAATTCTCTTACAATTTCTTTCTTCAACAATTTCTTCGCCCTTTTCATCATTTAATAGGCCCATATTTGAACAGTGTAATAACTCAGCAATTAATTCACAGATTTTGAATCTTTCAAACCCTAAAGGTTCAATTTTACCGAAAGGTGTTTCAATATCTGGTAGGACTTTATCAGTTAACATTCGAGCAAACTTTGGTAGATGTTTGGAGAATACTTTGATTAAATAACCTAAATAAATAGGATCTCTTGAATTTGGAGGATGCGATTCTATGGTGGTAAGCATGACAGGAACTATATCATAGTCAGAGTTATTCTTTCTTATAATTTCAATAATAATTCCAACGCCATTTGATAAGCTAGTTCCTCCATGCAACATCAGTTCACATAATCTTTCCATCATTTCAGTTGAAACCAGTTCTCTTGTTAATTCATTTGATCCAATGGTTGTATTGTCAGTATTTGAATTTGCGCTTATAGTAACAAATGCTTTGATAAAATCACCAGCGGCTGATTGAATCGACGGGTGAACATCAGGATGTAGAAATGAAATCAATCTGGGGACCAATTTTTGCTCTTTCAATAATTCAATAATTCCAGTGGGACTTTCAAGTTTATCAGTGCTTAACACTTTCAATAGAAAATCCATTAAGGGAGGATTACCCATATGTTTCAAAAATCTTTCCACTAAATTTTTCTGTTGTAAGATAAAATCCAGCATTTCGTCAATCTTCATTTCCAGTAAATGTTCGTTGATCTTCATAAAATGATTTGAAATAAACATAAGTAATTTTGGATTATCTAATAAACCCCATAGTTTAGTTAATAGATGACTATTTTCCATAAAAGCATCAGTAATGGGCCATACTCCTGCACTCAAAATTTCAGCAGCAACATGCGCTCTCCTAGAATGTATTTCTTCTGTACTTTCATTATTTTCATTTATTTGTGAATCATCAGAGTCGGAATCAGAATTTAAAGATTTTGTTTTTGTGGGACTTCTAAAACTGCATTCGTAATCATCAATCGCAGTTTTCTTATCTTCAACATCAATGATGGTATGCTGTGTCTCATTAGTCAGGAAATTGTCAGAATCTTCCAGTTTTTTGCTGGATATATCTTTGTTCAATTGTTCATCAATAAGATAGTCAACAAGTTTCTCTAAAACACTTTCATGTCTCAAATACTCAATAAGGTTAGAGTTTGAGGCTGCCACTTCATCTAGCACATCTTCCTCGTCTAAAAGGTCATCTAGAATATCTAAATTGGGTATAGTTTCATTCAAACTTCGATTATTTTCCGTGTGTATCATTTTTTCAGAGTCCTCAGAGGAGGAATTATACTCAGTTTCAATTCCTGACTCGTTTTTATTGTTTTCGACATTCTCATTGATTTCTTCATTCAAAAATGCATTTTCTAAAAGAAGATTTATTGGATGAACTTCAGAATAACTATTATTAAACCTCCAGAATGATGACATTTTGTAATAATGGGATTATTGTTATTCAAAATAGTGCAATAAATCAAATATGAAGAAGAGGGTGTAATTTCTGTAATAATCCGTAAATAAGAGGCTAATATTTGCTTGAAGAGTATTTTCTATCTCAGATATTTGGAAACGAACCCTCCACTAGTCAACAAAACAAAACAAAAAGGTTCCAAAGACTCTTCAAATTGTATTCAACTATGTAAAGCAGTTGATGGGGAATTAAGCAGATATAACAAATAACTAAGAAAGTAACAAGAAAACACACACACACACGACTTCCAAATGTGCAGGTAGTCAAAAAGCTGTGCCACTCTTCTTCTTCTTCAACACAAAGCCAAAATAGCAGTGTTCAAAAAATACGTGCGCTTTAAACAAATGCGAGAAATAATAGCTCTCGGCGTAAGAATAGGAAGCGCTAGCAAAATGTTTACTGAAACTTTGTGAGTTGAAAATAAAATAAATTTTCAAATGGACGAAAAAACAGAAAACATCCCAAAAGGATCATTTCCACATCGGGAATCAGTGAGCGGACGGTAACACACAGTGCACTCCATAAACTACAGACTACAAACCATGCTATAGTCACATGTAAAGGTAAATTAATATAAAGTTTGAAGATGTGATTAGATTTGGATTTTCTAGAGCCAAAATGCTCTATTGTATTTGGTGAACTGTTCAGCAAGCAAACTGCGCAACAAAGCTGAGTAAGGAGTTGAGCACCTCCAAACAGCTGTCTTTTTCGTCTTTTGATTGCACAAGCGCCTTGACTTTGCTTCTGACATACTCCACGTCGTAAAGAGACACAATCTTTTTGAGCAAGAGTAGAAGGCTAAAATCAAACTGGTTGTAAAAACGTGTGTGGTAAATTACCGTCTTCAGTATCACATCCAGAATTTGGTCTAATGAAATCTCTATCTCTGTGTAGCTTTTATGGTTAGAAGCATTATAACAATTATACTCTTGGAAATCAAGGTTTGCAAAATAATACAACTTCATCAAGATGTTTGCAGATATGATATCAAATTTGGCGTTCACAGAGGTACGGAGAGCTGCAATGCAATTCTGATAATGATGAGTTCTAAATGCAGTCAAACCAATCAACTCCCATTCAAGACTGCTATGTTTTAAAAGTCTTTTGCTTGCCAGTTCATTTTCAATTATTAATACAATTCTAAGATCCTCATAAATGACCAAAAACAAACTATCTAACCAACGTTCGCATAGCCTCTTAGTACTAAGCTCCACCATATATTTTCTATTTAATGTGTTTGATGTTGAAAAACTACTTCTTGAAAATTCGTTTTTATATTCTTCGTCCATAATAAAAACTTTAGATCTTATTCTCAATAATTCATCCCATCCAATTTTTTCAATTATTAAAATCAACAACTCATAAGCTTTTTTATAAGTACCTTTTAAAACTTGTTGGTTCACTCTAACCAACGCTGGGTCCACAACTTCAATTTCATGTTTTGGAGTGAATTTAAGTAAATTTTCAGCATTTTCACCAAATACCTGAGTAAGATTATACTTATTTTTCAATTTGAAAGGTAGAGGTAAACTGAATGTGTCATCTTGTCCAAAACTAACGAGATCTTTTTGTCTTGAAACATACATAGGAGTGGAGTTCAATGCAATCAAAGCAAGATCAAATCTCTCTTGTAAAATATAAATCCTGCAAAGATTGAACCATGCTTCAAAATTCATTGGTGAAGAATCTATGGAGAAGTTGGCAGCAACTAAAGCTAAGTGAAGTTTTTGTTTTCTTATCAAAAACTTTGCCTGTTCATTCAAAAACAAGGTCCTCTGTTGAATGTTTGCCATCTTAGCAATTAACCTTATGGCATGATTCTCTAAATTACCAGCAAAATATAGCTTAACTGTTATTATATTCAGTTCTTCATAGTCAATGATGACAAATTCTTCTATTTTTTGTTGGTTTTGATCTTGTACTAGTCTCTGTAAGGCTATATCCTGTTCTTTTGTTTTTTCAGCTATGAATTTTTCGATAAGATCAATTGCAAACTCATGGAGATTTGTTAAATCGGCCAACTTGATGATTGAATCAATTAGCCGATTCTCTGCCATGGATGGAGTTTGTACCAAATCACTACATCCAAGAAGATGACCTTTAGAAATCAAAAGTACAGCTTTTGCAATCAACTGCTTAGCTTGTTGAGCTGATTGCACCAAACACAGTTCAACCAAACCAGGAACTTTCCGCTCAAGATCCAAGCTGGTCATTATGGATCTGACCATTCCAGCAACCAAGAGTTCATTCCAAATGTCATCCGAAACATTATTAAGTGTTTTCTTGTTTCTATCATTTGGAATCAACTGCATAGATTTAGTAAACATATGACCAAAGTTATCAATTTCCACTCTTAATCTGACATCACATCTAGAAAAAGGATTATAACAACAATAGGTAAATATTTTTGTGTGTGAAGATGATTCTGTATGCTTGGGAAGATTCAGTGTAGACATGTATGCAATTGGAGCGACATCTGAAGACACGTCTAACCCTGTGACGAACTGGTAGTAACCTTCTTCTTTTCTGTTATTTTTGTTATATTTGGCAATGTAAACCAGATCAGAAGGGCCCAATTCCTTCAGTTCTGGCAGCGCAGCTGTCCGCATTCCCACTGTTCTGCCAAACGAGCTCTCTTTGATCAAGGGTAGCTGCAGCTTTCTAATAAAGTTTGATGTTTCTTTCTTGTGGCCAAAGAAGTAATCCATTTCTCTTTCTGTGTTTCTTACTATTTGTCTATCTCTTCTTAGCTCTTTATCACTCCTGCAATGATCAGCAGAAAAAAATGTGGTCTTCCAGTCAGCCTGAAACCTCTCTCTGTTAACACTTTTTTCGAAGGAAAACTTCAAAATATTCAAATTTTTGAATAATACATATTTAATTTCAAATTTCAAATTTCAAATATGTATGTACAATTAATCTACTGCATATACCATACGTCCAAGTTCCAGCACTCATGAAAATTTGAATTAATTTAACTGAAAATTTTTGAAGTTGTGCAAAACATATCTTAATACTCAATCACAAAGCTTCACAGACGGACAAACACAGCTTGCTCACTATGTTCTCTACTGCGCGTTGTTTCAGAATATTTCCAATGGTTAGAGTGGCCAGTGTAGGGTCTCCTTTGCTACCTTTTGCAGGTCTTAGAAACTCACTGAACATGGGTGCTTCCCGTGTTTTTAGTAAAGCGGTGCAACCACTTACTGTACATTCAGGACTCCAGACAAAGCTGGAGAAAGAATTGGATGGCAAGTTTGACAACGCTGAAAAGCGGGACCCAAAAATTATTCTAACCCAGGAAAAAAGTTTTGAAATTGAAGGTGATGCTGCTGCGCTAGACAAGCCAACTCTTACTGAAGAACAGCTTGCCCAAAGAGAACAAGCGAGAAAAGATATGGCTGTTCTCAAACTATATCCAGATCTTTATGCACAGGTCAGAATCCACAACTTAAAGTACTTGGTGACAGAAGGTGATATTATTACATTGAAGTATAACATGAAAAACGTCGAACTAGGTGATGTTTTGAACTTCACCGATGTTGTCACACTGGGTACCCGTGACTACACTTACTCCGGAAACCCAATAGACCCAAGTTTGTATACTATCAAAGCCTGTGTTATCGAGAAGACCAAGGACCCTCTAACATGGAGATTAAACAAAAAGACCAAACAGAGAAGAGCCCATAAGCGTCACAGTAAACCACACAAAGTTTTACTCAGAATTTCGGAGCTCAGAATCAACTGATTCACACTGTAAATACTTCTCATATATATATATATATATATGTGTTCCTCTAGGATAATTAATAAACGACGTGGAGCACTGTTACAAGTTACAACTTATATATAAGTATTATTAAATGTTTATGTAGAACATCCAAACACCATAAACTGAGTCTCTTTTTTTTTGCATCTGGGTCCTGTTACCTGTACTTGAACGTATCACAATCAATAATACTACGCTGGTAGTTGAACACTGCTGCAAATAGAACACTAGTGGGGCCTGAAACCTATTAATACAACACTACTGATTTGTCGCATTCTTCACTAGGAACTTGAGGTTCATTGATTCGAGTGTTACCAAACACACATGTATACAGTACACAGTACAATCGCAACTGAGTGTTTGAAACAACATTACTAATTATAGTAGTAAGAAGAAGAAGAAAAGAACACAACCCTATTCCAAAGAGTATGGATTCATTCAAAGCAGACTTTAACTCAAGTGTGAAAACAAATGTGAATGCTACTGGTGAAGATGTTTTTGATTTTGACAAACACAACCAGATGAATTTATTGCAAGTCACAACTGATAATATTGATCCGTATCCACACCTTGCAATCACGAGGAAGTTGTCCTTGCCAAAAGATAAACCAGACGAGTCAAGGCTTTTTACAAATTTTACAACCCCAAGTGAAGCGGTTTATAGTGAAAAAAGTGATGAAAGAGAATATGATAACCACAAAGAAAGTTATAATAAAAATAATTTGATGTCTAATAAAATTGATACAACAACAAGCTCTCCAGTTACCGATAGATCTTCAAAAAGAGGCGCTGATTCAAGTCCAAGTGGTAGCAATTTGTCTTTTCATACAGCAAATTCCAACAGTTTACTATCGTTTGATGATACTAATAGCCCATTGAGAGTTCAAAAAACTCCATCTATTCCAAACATTTTGATCTCACCATCAATCTCTAGCCCTCCAAAACCTCGGCTGAAAATAGAAACATCAACTCCAAATAACTCTCATACTGACAGTGATATTAAAGATGATCCAATTCTTGGTGCACATGAGTTCAATGATTTCAGCTTTTCGAACACAAGCCAATTAAACAGATCTTCTTCTATCAAATCATCCAATATAAAATCTCCTTTACACAGTAGAAAATCTTCAATATCTTGGAAAGTCAATGATCCAGATGAATGGACAATTGAAAGAGTAACATTTTGGTTGGATTTATACAATTTTAATGAAACTTGGATAGACGTTTTCCAAAAACATCAGATTCAAGGGAAAAAATTTCTTTCACTAACCAACTATCAAAATTTCAAGAGCTATAAGAATGAACTAGATAATAAATATGATTCAACACAATCAAGATTCATTCATCTTTTAAGGAAAACATTGGATAAACCTTTATCATGTGGTACAGTGACGGGTAAATTTTCTCCTTTATCAATGACTTCTTCTTCTTCTGATCATGACACTGATTTTGGTCAAAGCTCACTACTCGAAGCTAATTTGCCTTTAGCTGAACTTGCTCCTGTTGTTTCTGCACCAAATATCTCAACAAACCAAAAACACGATAATACTAGAAACAGCAAACTGAAGGCCAACATCAATAGTCAAAATACATCAGAAACATACCATAGTGGTTATACAACACCAACAACTACTAGTGCACCAATATCAGTTTTAAACTCGACGCCAGCTTCAACAACAACCAAAGGCCCATACATTACCAAAAATAAAAAACAAAGACCACTTTCTACTATTGAAAATTCTTCCAAAAACTTATGGCCATCTTCCTCTCCTGTGTCTTCCTCTTTTACATTCTTGAGAAGACATAAAAAATCGAACTCCTCTTCTGAAACCTCTTTATTTACATCGTTATTTTCACAAAATACAGAGCGAAATTTTTACTCGCAAACTCAAGAGCGGAAAATAAGTTTACCAAATTCAATATCCGGGACTGCAATAGTGTCACCAAAGACTGAAGAATTGAAGTCTGTATTTGGTAAATTAATCAAGAAAACAGCTCCTTCGAGCTCTTCATCAACATCATCACATTCAATCAGTCCACTAACCACAAAAGCTGTCAAAGGTCATAAACCAGTAAGAAAACCACCTCCTTCAGATGTTAGTACAAAAAGTGATGTTAATGTTTTAGTATCGGAGAGTAAACTATCGTCAATATCTTCTGATTCAAGTACGGTGGTGCAAGCCCACAATTTACCCTCTAAGCCATTGCGGATACCAACTTCAACGTCTTCTATTTCCAGTACAACTCAAGTGTCAAGGACATCCAAAATCATACCTCTAGTTTCTAATGAAAGCATATCCAGTTCATTAAGAAAGTCTGATTTAGTCAGTTCCAGTCAGGCTAATAATAATGTCTCAATAGTGGATAAAAGATTCATGCCGGTACCTTCAATTAGTAGCTCTCATGAATGTGTCTTGGTTACATTTGATAATGTGAATTTTAAACTGGTTAACATTGCTTCAACTAAAGATTTGGATAGCTGGAAAAAAAAAATAATTACCTCAATGTATTCAAATTTCATTGATGCAGGCTTGCATTTGACAGACTTTGGTTGTTCTCCAGGTGATGAACTAGATGATAATACTTTGGATCTTTTAATGAAAAACTCTTCTCCAAATTCTCCAATAAAACTGTTAATAACTCTTCCTAACATAGGTACAGAATCCTCTGTGGCAAGCTCGTCATTAGCAAGCTTGTCGGATGCAGCTTCATTTGATGCGAAAAATGAAGACAAATTATATCCAAACACTCCTCAACACTTCTATGAAAGCACAAATTTTAGATCAGATGAAGTTGACTATTTGAACTTCAAAGAAAATTATATAAAGTCTGAAAACTCTGAGATTTCAAATGAGTTTCCAAGAAAAATAACAGAGCCTTCCACGTTTGTGTTGAAATTCCCTCCAAAAAGACCTTCTGTAAAAAATGCAAGCTCTTTTAGAGTTATCAGACCGAATGAGATAGGTGAAATTAATTTCGACAAAAAAAGAGAATCCCCATTCACCAACAAAAAACACCTTGTTGCTACAAGAAAAGCACCCAAGCCGCCATTAAGAAAACCTGTTTTGTTGAAGAGTTTAGATGGATCAGCTTTAACTCCAGTGAAAGAAGACTCTTCTAAAATCAGTTCTAAAAATCCTCTGCCAACTCTTATAACTACAGGATTGATAAACCAAGTATCAAACCCACATACAAATCTCATTTCTCCGGGAAGGAAACCCCCAAAAGGCTTTGAAAAAAATTCATTTCTCGATAGAATCCCTTCAATGAAAGGCACGTTTTCCAAAAAGTTGATCAATGAATTTAATGAAAACGTTATATCATTTGAAAATGCACCATCTTTAGATGATGATGAGCAGAGCAACAGTGATGATGAAGGATTTTGGGCCAAAGAACCATCAAGCCTGAATGAAGATTTAAAGTCACCTCCAAAAATATCTAAAATGATTGTAAGACCTGCTCCAGAAGTTTTATACGATAATTTAGAGAAGTTTTTTCCTGATGCTAATCTTGATCAACCTTTGAAGGTAATATCACCACCAATATCCCCATTAGTCCAAAATTTAGATGATACAAACTCAATCACACATAACAATGAAGATGACGATTCAAAGCAGAGAACAGTATGCAGTAGCTTTGATGATGATACTGAGAAATTATGGAAGCCACATCGAGTTAAAACAATTAGAGCTGTTGCTCGTGAAGCACTTGAAGCAAGAAAAAGGGCTCACACCTCAACTTCAGAAACAATTCCAAAAAACAAACCTTTGATAAGAAGACAAAGCACCAAAATGTGGGGTCGTAAGGTTGTTGAGGTAAAGCCTAATGATTTTCAAATAGTTGATGATAAATCGAAGAACACTCAAACAGAAATCAAACAATTCTCATGGATTCGTGGTGAACTTATTGGTAAGGGTACTTTTGGAAATGTTTACCTTGCTCTCAATATCACTACAGGGGAAATGATTGCTGTTAAACAAGTTATAGTTCCAGAAAATGCGTTTGCAGAGAAAAAATCGGCTATGATTGAAGCTTTGCATTCCGAAGTTGAAACTCTGAAAGATTTAGACCACTTGAATATTGTGCAATATTTAGGGTTTGAAAATACAGGAAAAGAATATAACTTATTTTTAGAGTATGTTGCTGGTGGTTCTGTGGCCTCTTGCTTAAGATTATATGGGAGATTTGATGAGCCTTTGATTAGGTTTTTAACTTCACAAGTTTTGGAAGGATTAGCATATTTACATTCCAAGGGTATTTTGCATCGTGATATGAAAGCTGATAATTTACTTCTAGATTTAGATGGTGTATGTAAGATTTCAGATTTTGGGATTTCCAAAAAGTCGAGTGACATATATACCAATAATGCTTCTATGTCAATGCAAGGTACCATTTTTTGGATGGCCCCTGAAGTTGTTGATAGTAGGGAAGGTTATAGTGCGAAAGTTGATATTTGGGCGCTAGGTTGTGTTGTTCTAGAAATGTTTGCAGGGCGTAGACCTTGGTCCAATTTAGAAGCAACAAGTGCGATGTTTAAGATTGGTAAAGCAAAAGCAGCACCGCCTATACCAGAAGATACTTTACCATGTGTTTCAGAGGTTGGTCGAAACTTTATTGATTCTTGTTTTGCTATTGATGCCAACAAAAGACCCACTGCTGAACAACTTAGAACAGTAGAATTTTGTAATATTGATAGAGATTTCACATTTGCATCAACAAAATTGGCGGCTTTAATAAAATCTAATGAAAAGAAAATCAAAGTTTGAAACATTAAATGCTTTAAATGAAAATGGTTTGAAATTTGATAGCTACAAAAGATCAAGAACTTTACTGCCGCTTTTCGCTATAGAAAATTGCTATCATTTTTTATTAGACCCTCACCCAAAAGTCTACGATAAGAATTCAAATGGTAAAATGATAGAACAGGTATCAACCATTTGGAAGCAGTAATTAAAAGGATCTTAATGTATATTGTCAATTTTGGTGATCCTGTGAGATTAGCTAATGCAAAGAAATCCTAAATAATATAATTCGAAAGAACTCTAATGTTCGTTGACATTCTAAATGGATACATTTTTTAGAGAATCAAGTTTTTTGATTAGATCGAATTTTCCTTATCTACACAATGAGTTTTTAACGGCTATTGAATTGATTGAATTGCCTTCAAAATCATATGATAAAAACTTAGGTTACAAGATTACTTTCAAGTTGAATGTTAGAAAAGTTATTTCCACACAAGATTACCAACATATCAAAGCCTGAACAAGGAAACAACTTTTTTTTTCAATTGAGATCTGAAGTTATCAAGTCAACGTGGATTAGTTCAAATAAAAGAGTTAAAAAAAAATTGATTGATTTAGATGGAAATCCTTTGACTAAAGTTTCACTGAAAATAAAGTATCAAAATCTTCATCAACACTCTTGACCTGTCATCACACGATAACCACGATTTATAATTTATCAGCGATACAATTTGGACTAAATTCTTGAGAGAGTTGGAATTTTTTTTTCCAAGAAACAGGTTCATTTTTGGACTAAACTAGAGTCAATTCAAGGGAAGCCATGTCATTTTTGTGGGAAAAATCCATTTACTTTTATTTCTGAAGAATGTGAAATGTTAGATAAATTATGGAAAGAAATCAACAAGACATTATCAATACAACCATCAAACTGAAACAATTAATAGCGCCCGTAGACGCAATTGAACCACAGCTAACCAGCAATATCCAACATATCAAAGTTCTTTGGAACATATGAAAGTATCGACGAGGAGAGCGTGAGGGTTTCACAAGCTCTGGAACAAAATTCTTGAACCTGGCAAGATTCTATATGGGTGAAAATTGAAAATTTAACAATGATAAAATTTAATAATTGAATGAATAAATAGATAAACAATCTATAGGATGGACAGCCAGTTGTTAGAAGGTGTTTGCTGGATGAAAATTTTAAACTCGAAGTTGTTTACACAATTTTCATAAATTAATAATGAAGAATGAGTTTTGTTTAATCCGTCAACA
>JAJLVW010000135.1:0-19558 GCA_030570535.1 Starmera pachycereana
TTTCAGTATGAGAAGGAACTTCGACAATAACAGTGTCAGTTAAACCAGAAGCATTTGTCTCAGTATAGGTGGTGATGTAGCTACCGCTCCATGTAGAGGTGATAGTGGTTTCAGTATGAGAAGGAACTTCAACAATAACAGTGTCAATCAAACCAGAAGCAGCAGACTTGGTTAAAGTAGTAATGTAGCTACCACTCCAAGTAGAGGTGACAGTGGTTTCAGTATGAGAAGGAACTTCGACAATAACAGTGTCAGTCAAACCAGAATGAGTAACAGTGGTAGTATAACTGTTTGGCCATGATGTTGTAGTTGTAGTAGTAGTCAATGATGGCACTTCTATCACAACAACCTCTGTAACTCCAGAGCTCGTGACGGTAGTAGTGTAACTGTTTGGCCATGATGTAGTAGTTGTAGTTGTTGTGGAAGAAGGAAGCTCTATAACAACCGTTTCAGTTCTATCTGAATAAGTAGCTGTAGTCGTATAGCCACCTGACCAAGTAGTTGTGGTAGTTGTAGTGGTCAAAGAAGGAACATCGGCCACCACTGTAATTGTGTATTGTCCTGGGAAATATGGTACTGTTGATGTTGAGCCATAAGTATTAGACCAAGTGGATGTAACAGTGGTAAAAGCTGTAGTACACACTGTAGTAGGAGTGTAAACTATCTCAGTAACATCGGTCGCTCCGTTGACAAACTTAGTAGATGAGTAGCAACCGCTTCCTGGAGAGGTAACTGTCGTTGTTGTTGGAATTTCTGTAGAAATGTTAGTATATTGAAAATAAAGAAATGAGCATGACAAAATTGTGTCTTTTCAACATCAGAAAGGAGTGTACTTACTATCACCAGATCCAGATCCTTTAGAACCACCACTAACTAACTGAACTTTTTGGATGTATCTCTGACTATATGACCTTCCATTTGCACATCTAGCTTCGAAATTGACGTAGTAACTGAAAGTTTGAGAGGTCAATTGAGCTGCATAAAACGTTGAGAACCAAAATCTTGAGTTTGCTGGAATTGCACCAAAGTTAACTGTGTATGTAGTCCCGTCGTATGAATATGTTTCCCTAATGTGATCTAAAGGTTCATATGTAGTTGGGAAATAAAATGGATTTGTATTGCCTCCGCTGTATACTTGGGTTCTTGATCTGTCTATAACACCAAATCCTGGTATATCATTCTTAGTGACTTTGAAAGTAAATGTACCTGATCTAATGGTGGTCCCATAACAAGTTTCTGGTCCTGTGAAAAAATAAAAAACACTCTGATCCATTGTGTATCTTGATATATCACTCGTCGCAGCCTTTTCAACATCTGAAGCAGGACGACTAAAAATCACTTTTTCAGTCAATTCACCATTATTGAAAGAGATAGTGTTTGGGCCTACTTTGAACTTAGAGGCATAACTCATTAGCTGTGTTGTTCCTCCTCCAAAAAAAATAATCCTTAGGCTAAAACTTCCTCCAATGGTGGAATATGTTGAAATGTCACTTGTAACAATTTGACACACAATCTCCGTGTAATCGGTTTTCCATAATGACTGATGAATATTACAAGTTGCAATTGTTTGCCCTTCAGCTCTCAAACTAAAGTGTTCACTGAATCCTGAGCCTGTGGTTAATCTGACTTCAGCAACACCTGGCATATTCAAAGTAAATGTGTCACCAGTTTGTGGAAATTGTGAGCTATCCAAACCCCAAGTCATAGTCACATCATAAAAAGCATACGGACCATAACCAGTGTTAGCGCTACTCTTTAATGACTCAATGGACTTGAAAACCTTTGGTATCTCTTTAGCATTAACAGTAACTAGCAAGAAGAATAGCAGAAGTGAGCCAATCAAATTATTAAGGAATTTAATTTGTAACATTTTTCCCAAGTCCTGGAATAGTAATATTTATTCGTCTTGATTCACCCAAAAGCTTGATCAATATCGAATCAAATATAAAGTTAATATATAATAAGGTTCCTGTTGAATTCAAACGAGATATATAATTTAATAAATACTTTTGAATTTGAAATGAGGTAGTTTGAAACCCAAAACTTTTGCGGAGCCTGGGTCCTAGTTGCTTTCAAAGTAATTGAAATGATAGTATGTTTGACGTGCAGGACTCAAGGCTAGTTCGACAAGGTTCAAACTCAGAAATTTAATTGCATATGTGTATCTAGATTTTAATGTATAAAATTATTACCACGATACCAAGCATATTAGTGCTTCTTCAATCAATGTTTATTTATTAGTAGTGTTATGTTTTGCCTTTGTCCAATTCCAAAGCAGTTCGAACCTTTATTATTCAATCTAAGAGTCAACAGTGAACGTCAGAGATGCCTTGCTCAAACTTCATGGTAGATCTTCTACAACTTTTTCTTGTTGCTGTATCTATTATGTAGTATGTTACTCTGCTCAATTTGTGATGAATTAAAGACCTCAGACACATTTCACTATTTGAATTTAGGAACCAAAAGATTTGCATTGACAATAGCTGATCTTCTAATTCATCCATCCGAGAGCTCGCTTGAAAGCTGAAGGCTATTAGTTTCTCAAAGAAATATTACTGATCTGAAATTTGAAGAAATACCTTCTACAGAAGTAAGCAGAAATTCGATTGTTTATAAAAGTCTTGGCAACGTTACTAGTGACAGCAACTTACGAATGACTGCTGTAGTGACTAGTCCTGGACATTAGACAATATTAATTGTGTGTCGATTTATTATTTATAGATTTACTGAACTTGAATTTTGGTCCTGTTTCCCTGGAATATTAGGATTTAATAATTGATTCATAAGGTACAAGTTGTAACCTGTAAGCTAGAAACCATATGTAATTATCAACTTTCAAGTTATAAGTTTATTTGTGATCAACTTTCAGGACATAGCAGTTGGTTCTTGTCATCTTCATTACTGCGATCATATCGAAAATATGAATGTCTAGGTCTTTTGAAAGTAAGTACTTTATAAAAGTTAACTGTTAAAACTTAAGGCTAGAGTTATTTAACCGTTTCCCAATTGGTGATTACATAGAAAATCTTGTCGAATTTATTTTTTGAAAACAGAAGGCGCAAAACGCAAGTTGTTTGTTGCTGCTGCATAATGTTATTAACGTTTCCACTCTCTAATTGTCTGAGTTTAGTCAGAAGTTAGAACTGAGGTGCAATGAATTTTGAAACTTTAGTCAAACTGCAAGATGAAAAGAAAGTGATGGACAAAAGTTAAAACACTAATTACTAAATAGTAAATATTAAATACTAATTTCTAAATACGATTGAAGATTGGAATTTAGGAGTTGAAAGTTAATTATGTCAGGTGTTAGGACTCAATATCTTAATCTTCAATATTGTTAAATTTACACCTGTTGGGTAATAAATTAACGTGAAGAAGTTGAGTAAGATAATATAACTAGAAGTTGTATTAAATAATCGATATTTATTGTAAAATATATAAAATTAAATGTAGTAAAAGAATCTTTAAATACTTCAATTCTAAACTAATTGAAGTAATAATATGAAACACATATGAAACACTAGAATATACTTGAATATTCTAGCGGATAATAGATAAATGTTAACTAATAAATTAGTAATCTGGTGGTTTAAATCTAGAAGTAGTTGAACCAATGTAATTATGCTGGAGGCATAAATGGTACAATATGTATTATGATAGACGTAGGTACTGGTCTTTGGCCCCCTTGGGCCTTGGCCAATGCCCATTGCTCTAGTGTGCAGTGCGTAATACGTATAGTGACTGATTGCTATAGCTAATGGAAATGGAAAGAATTTCTTTGACGAATTGACTTGTTTCTTTGGCTTATAAAATTTTCCTTATTCCACTTGATTAGGCGAAGGATGTGCAATGTGACATGTGCATTGTGTAATGTGCGGTGTGCTTGCCGTTCTACAGTGGGAAATTTTGGAAGCGAAAATGAATTTGTCACGACTCACAACAGAAAGCCAGCTGTGGCCAGCTTGTGTCCTGTTGCGGTTCAGCGCTGGTTATGGTAAGGCGGGCATGCTAAATACAACAGAAGAAGTATGTGATAAGGTAACTCTAATGAGTGGTCGATGTTATATTTAAACTATACAATTGTAGGAGACTTTAAAGCCTTTAAATAGTTCTCTAATAATCTAGTTTGAATATAGAACCAAATAATCTATAGAATCTTCTATAAAGGAAACTTGCAGTGAAGTCAATGCAAGATTAGTAGACGTTTCTGTAATAGTAAAAGTCTAGCCTAGAAGATGAAGTCATCTTCTGGAAATTTCCCAAACTAAATAATCAGTTTAATATTGAGAGTAATAAATTGATGAATAATAGCTGAATAATAATAATTGTACAGTAATAACAGTACAGTCCTCCAATGTCCAGTACTACACTAGTGTCGGTATTCCATATTCTAGGAAACGAAAACTAGTAACAATCCGCGAAGATGCGTTTTTGTATAATATTAAGTATTTTTGTCTGTTGAAAACAACTACTTCTAAGTTTTAATTAGCAACAACTTTTTAGTTTGAAAGTTTGAACTTTGTAATCCTGTTAAATTTGACAGAAGAGTGTTAAGGTTATACCTGGTATGAACTTTACTAAGTGAAGATACTATAGTTGTAGACTGATAGTAAATGACTGAAGAACCTACTGAAAGGCCGCAGGATCAAGTCAGCTTTTAGTAGATGTAATATTCGTGATCGATGTATATTGTAAAACTATAAATTATAAGAAAAGTAGAGCATTTAAATAGTTCAACTTTGATAATAAATGAAATTCATGATAGAAACTTCTCATGGTACCTACTAAATCATATCATTAATTACTTTACTGGTGAAATAGAAACAGAACTCAATTTACAAATCGATTTCAATCAACCAGCTTTTTGATGTAAGGTAGAGTTGTAAGTTATGTCACAATAGTACTAAGTTATAGCTGCTAAGTAGTAAGTTCCAATTAGTCTATTTAGTAGTTACACTTACTAGTAGTCTACTGCATGGTATATTTTTGTGTATTGTATGTATCTAGTTGAATATCACGATATTTACTTAATCAAAAAAAAAAGTAATATACTATTCCTTATAGAGTTTGTTTTTGAACATATGTAGCTTCAATCTTTTCTGTATAGTTATTAGTAGCTACTAGTAGTACTGTTACCTGCCTTAAACATACTTTATATTCCGATATTTTATATTAATATTATTCTAGTGAGAGGTTAGAACTTTTATTTCACCAGTAAAACAATATTTAATATCATCACTTAAAAGGTACTACTAGCAGTAAACCTAAACTATTAAATAAAGGTTCTACTTAATTTCCTTCAGTTATATAACTAGTGTTTTACAATATTACACCGATTACGTCCGTCGTCTACAAAAGACTTGATGCTACCTTTCAGTAAGCTCCATTCGCTCACTTACTCTTGAACTACGACTAGTAGAGTAATAATAGTATCTTAGCTTATCAAAGTTCATACCAGGTTATTATCTTACACAACCCCTTCATGTTAACTTACAAGTTACAGTACGTCATAATTGTCAAGCTGGGTTACACGCATGCCGTATTTTGTAGTCTTCTGTGATAGAGTGTACGCTATTGCTCTAGATGTTTGATACTGCGTATAGCTATCGGTTTGGCCACACTTCCAGGATTGGTACATTTTGCTACCAGTTTATAGTTTCTAAGTTCTTCAATAAACATAAGGAAAATCCAAGCGAGAACGAGCCCAGTGATTACTGTCGAAGAAGACCTTAATCTGCCACAAAACTACATCCAACTGTAAGTTCACTTCGGTAAGAGTTTAACACATAATTGTAAAAAATCAATTAAGCTCAGAGTTTTCCGCAACATAACTTATTGTTTTAATTTGCAGTACTAACTTTTAAGCAGTGAGCACTGTAGTCTGGACCGTCTGGACGATAGTGCCCTGAAGCAATTTGGAGCCTTGCTGTGTTGTAAGTTGTAACTTATAAGCTTGCCGGAAAGATTAGGTTGTAAGATTGTAAGTTGTAACTGGTAGTGTGTAGCTTGCTCACAGTCTTCAAAGTTCAAACTTCAGACTGTATGATGATGTACATTGTACAGTGTACAGCACTCATTTCTCAGCATCTTCAATCGCCAATCATCCAACCTCCAAACTTTAAATTGAAAATCAACAGCTACAACCTACCTGTCCATCTCTCGTTAAAATGATTACTTGAGCAGCGAGCTTCTAGAATTTAGATGTTGTAACAACAATGAACATGTCGTAAAGTTGGATGCTAAAGTTTAATTACCGCAGATTTTTGGTTGCTAAATGCAGGAATCAGAAATATGTTTTTGGAATCTGTTAATGGTTGCTCATTGCTCAGTAATCAATTCAAAGAATCTCAGTACTTAATCAATCCTTGATTCCTTGAAGCTGGATTAAAGAACATTTATAAATTACATCTGCCATCAACGATTATAGAAATTCCTTATGATTGCTGTCAAGACTCAATGGGCATACTGTATATATGTCGCACGATATAAATGGCTTTAATGTTTAATGTGATTTAACTGGTTACTCTTCCCTGTTCAAAACCTAAACATTCCAGTAACATTAACTATTTGATCGTCGACTATGATTCTAGACGTGTTTCATATATTATGTTAGATTCTTAGTGTACTGAGCTCGTGAGAAAGGTGCAGGGTAAAATGCAATATCTAAGTAAAATATAATAGTAAGAGCACTTGATCGATAAAATATATAATTAAGTAATTATATAAAAGAAACCTGGAGCTGGTTGGAGGACCTTTAATTATGGTCTTTTAAAATAGTAAATGTTGCTGCAAGACGTAGTTTTTAATTATGAATTCATTGACCATGAAATTTAAATTCTAGTAATAAGAGTTATTAACTATTTCATGTATTAATATTTAGAATTAAAAGCTGGAGTTGATAGAATAGTAATACTAAAGGGTGTAAAGCTCAATATCATTAGTAACGTCTAATATAACTGTTTTATAATAGGAAAAATAAATAATAATAGTATCATCATGATTGATAATGGAAACTAGTAATTTGTAATTAAAAAAATGGACGTATAAAATTAAAGATGTCAATTTCAAAATGTCATTTCTTAGATGATGATTAATCTTGTAGAATATGCTGTATATTGTGAATAATGTTACAGCATTCAGGTCTTCAAGTAACCGTTAGAGATGGGTAGACGTAATATTGACTAGTAATTACTAAGTATAGTATGTACTAGGTAATAACTAGTAGTATGTCAATTCCCGGTACATTAGGGATGTATCATGTCAATGTTAAATTGAGTGCAGCGAGTTTTTCTTTTCTATAACGTGAGAAGACGTACTCAATATAATTATCAAGATCTTAGATGAATCATGATTTTAATATTGCATATTAAGTAGTAAATAATAAGTATATTTGATAACACTAAGTGAAAGGTTAATTAATTAATATTTGTGGCAAGTGAAAAAATCTAACTAGCAAATCCATTTTTTTTGAATATACAAAAATTAAAACAGCACTTGAGGCAACGTCGTCGACGTGTTGTTGTCGCTTAATAATAGAGTGAAGATGAAGTCTGAGCGGAAAAAAACTAGTATATTTATAAATTGATAATATTGATAATATTGATAATAAATGATGAATGATGAATGATGATGAGCCAGATGGAGCTATTACCAGTAGTGATAGTAGTAGGTAGTAGCCAACTAAAGTCTCAATCGTTAGACTAACACAAAAAAATTACTAGCCACAAAGTTACAAACTACGTTAATTATTTGTTGCTGCGCTTAAAAATTATATTTAGTGTCGGTTAATTATTTTGTTTTAAGTGTGAAGGCTGAAGCTCTTATATCTAGATTCAGAATATTACTGAAGTCGACTTGACTAGACAAATAACCTACACAAGCCCCATGGGACTTGTAATTCCATATGGTGCCACTCACTGATTGCTTGAAGCTTCTTAGCTACAAAAAATACTGAATAGTGTGCCAGTCCTCAAGCGCCACTTCTTGAAGAATTTAACCGCAATGGAGCAAACTGCCCCAGATTCAAGAGTGTCTAAACAAGAAAAGAAAGATATATAAATACAGCTCAATATCAGATCTTGCACAATTACACACATAAATTATAACCAAGCTAATTAATTGAAAATACAACTAAAACAACAACAACAACAACAACAACACACATAATGCCAACTGCATCTTTTAAACTAGCTTCAGGTTATGAAATCCCACAAGTTGGTTTTGGTTTATGGAAAGTTCCTAGAGAAACTTGTGCTGATACAGTTTACAATGCTATTAAAGCAGGTTATAGACATTTTGATGGTGCTTATGATTATCAAAATGAAGTTGAAGCAGGTGAAGGTATCAGACGTGCAATTAAAGATGGTTTAGTCACAAGAGATGAAATCTTCATCACTACTAAACTTTGGAATAATTATCATGATAAATCAAATGTTTTAAAATTTGCTAAAATTCAAAATGAAAAATGGGGGTTAGGTTATATTGATCTATATTTAATTCATTTCCCAACTGCTTTAGCTTATATTGATCCAAAAGAATTAGAATTCCCAGCTTGGTGGACAGATGCTGAAAGATCAGATGTTAAAACTGCAAGAATTCCAATCCACGAAACATGGCAAGCAATGGAATCTGTTGTTGATGTTGGTATTGCAAGATCAATTGGTGTTTCTAATTTTTCAGCTCAAACTATTTATGATATTCAAACTTATAACAGATATCCAATCTCTTCTTTACAAATTGAACATCATCCATATTTGGTTCAGCCTCAATTAATTCAATTAGCTAAAGAAAATAACATCTTAGTTACTGCTTATTCCTCTTATGGTCCTCAATCTTTCTTAGAATTACCAGGAAAATTTTCTGAGAGTGCTAAAGAAATTGTTACATTATTTGATCATGAAGTTATCAAGAAAATTTCAAATGCTCATAAAAAATCTCCAGCTGAAGTTTTATTAAGATGGGCAACTCAAAGAGGTATTGTTGTTATTCCAAAATCTAATAATGAAACAAGATTAAAACAAAATTTAAATCATATTGATTTCGATTTAACTGAAGATGAAATTAAAGAAATTAATGGGTTAGATCGTGGTTTAAGATTTAATGATCCTGGATTTTATTTACCAAATCATCCATTAAGAATTTTTGCTTAATTGGATTGGGGGTTCTTCACATATATTTTTTTTTTCATATATTGTAAGACTTGACAAGACTGTACTAGTCTGATTGTAATAATGTAATGGCCTTAGTCTATAATCTATCTACTTGAGGATGTTGTAGTTAGTGTAGACGAGGTAAAAGCTGTCTTCTTTCATTAGATTATACAAGTTAAAGTTATACAAATAGTATTTATAGTAAAGGTGACTTGAATAGTGGCGAGACTATAATTAGTAAAAACATGTAACAAAACAGATGACTTAAATCAGTGGCCTGTTTTTAGATGGTATAACAGCTCACTTATGTAATAACGTGCTCTATTATAATTTAATGGTCATGATTTAGGTAATATGATGTGATATGTGTTACACATATATATAATCTTTTTTCTTTTACAATTATGTAGTTTATAACTATTAAATTAAACCCAAGTTTTAATTAAAATTAAGCTTTTAGAATTTAGTATGACACAATTCAGATGAAATAGTCTACAAGTGAATAAAATTAATAAAACATTGTAACATAAGATAATCATAATTTAAGTTTAGTATGATCAATTGCACCATCTTCAATTAAAACTTTAATTGAACCATGTCTTGGATTTGACGCTATAGTTAAACCTTCATTACCCTTTTCCAGTGGGAAATGATGTGTAACTAATCTATCAACATTAATAACACCATCTGATATTAATTTGATTACAGTTGGCCAAGTATCATGATATCTATTGATGAATCTAACATCAATTTCAGCTAAAGATAAATGCATAAATGGGAAATTATTGATTATATCTTTACCAACACCAATAACCAATAATATACCAGATCTTCTTGTAACATATGCAGCTGTAATAATGGAAGATTCAACACCAGTACATTCTAAAGCTCTTGTTGGTTGAACATATTCATTATCTCCATATAATTTTCTAATTTCTTTAGCGTTTTCTTGTGAAGATAATTTAGTATTAATTTGATAAGTTAATACCGAAGGAACCAAACTTTTAGCAAAAGCTAATCTTGATTCACTTAAATCAGTAATAACAATTGGATTGGCACCAGAAGCTTTAGTCAATAACAAAGTGGTTAAACCAATTGGACCAGCACCACAGATCAAAGCACCTCTACCTAATTCTAATTCAGCTCTTTGAACACCATGATAAGCAACAGAAACAGGTTCCACTAAAGCACCTTGTGCATAAGTCATTGAGTCAGGAATCTTAAAAACAAAGTTGGAATCATGAACAATGTATCTTTGCATTGAACCTGCGTAAGGATAAACACCAATAAATTCAACATCTTCACATAAATTATAATCACCTTGTTGACAAAGAAAACACTTATTACAAGGAATACCTGGTTCAATGGCAACACGATCACCAGGTTTGACATTTGTGACACCTTCACCAACAGCTAAAATATCACCAGAAGCTTCATGCCCCAAGACACAATTACCATGTAATTTTAATTCACCAATTTGACCATGTCTCCATAAATGGATATCACTACCGCAAATACCAGTTGCTCTTGGATGAACCAACACTTGACCTGGCTTCAATGGAGGAACATCGTTGTTTTTGATTTCAATTCGATGGTCCACAGTAACTTGCACTGATGGATTAGACATAATGGAATTTCTCTGATTAGTTTTATTTCTTCTTCACTATTTGATCCACTAGTTCTAACAATCGGTCGTTTAGTGTAGTTTATATATCTTCTCTTTGGAGCCATTGGTCGCTTTGTGGGGTCTGGAATTTCTATTCTTCGTGTACTTTTGGTGCTCAATGTTCAATGCTTAGTACTGCCAGGCTACCCAGGCTACCAGGGCTGCCACAGTTCCAGGCTAACTAGGTCGGTTATTTTTACAAGATGAAAACACAGTCTTTAAAATTGAGTCTAATGTCTGAACAGTGAGAGTCTGGAGTGACAATTTTTAATTTAATTTAGACTGGAGCAGCAGGAAAAAAAAAAAAACATTTTTTAAAATAGCCTCTGCGATTTAAAACAATTTTGATTTGAAATCAACAATCTTGAAAATATGGGGAAGTTTGTATTTAAACAGCAAGGGGTCGTAGACCACGATGGGAACAATTAAGTAAAGAAACTACAAGCAAGTAAAGAAAAGAAAGAAAAAAAAAAGAATGACAACTACAGACAATATCCACGACTTAACACTCAGATCTTTCAGAGTTTTGATTGCCGATTTGGTTCAACAGTTCAAAGGAGGACATCCTGGTGGTGCTATTGATATGGCAGCCATTGGTGTTGCTTTATGGAAATACGTGATGAAATACTCTCCAAACAACCCTGATTATTTCAACAGAGATAGATTTGTTTTATCTAATGGTCATACTTGTCTTTTCCAATATGCTTTTTTACATTTAGCTGGTTATAAAAATATGACTATGGATCAACTGAAAACTTATCATTCTCGTTCTTATGACTCTTATTGCCCAGGTCATCCTGAGAATGAACATCCAGGTATTGAAGTCACAACTGGTGCTTTGGGTCAAGGTATTTCTAATGCTGTTGGTTTAGCTATTGCCTCAAAACATCTTGGTGAAACTTATAATAAACCAAATTTCCCAGTGGTTTCAAACCATACTTTTTGTATGGTTGGCGATGCTTGTTTACAAGAAGGTGTTGCATTAGAAGCTATTTCACTTGCCGGTCATTTGGGTTTGAACAATTTAACTGTTATCTATGATAACAATCAAGTTTCTTGTGATGGTTCAATTGATTTAACTAATACTGAAGATATTAATGATAAATTCAAAGCTTGTAATTGGAATGTTATTGAGATTCAAGATGGTTCTTATGATATTGATGTTATTGTGGAAGCTTTAGAAGAATCTAAAAAATCTATTGATAAACCAACTTTAATCAACGTTCATACAAAAATTGGTTTAGGTTCCAATGTTGAAGGTTTAGCTGTTGCTCATGGTGCTGCTTTTGGTCAAGAAGAAGTTGATAGATTCCATAAAATTAATGGGTTTGAACCTGAACAAAAATATTTTATTCCAAAAGAAGTTTATGAATTTTTTGCTGATATTCCTTCTAAAGGTGAACAATATGAAATTGAATGGTTGAAATTATTGGATGATTATAAAAAAAATTATCCAGAATTAGGTGATGAATTACAAAAAAGAATTGATGGGAAATTAACTGTTGAAAATTTCCAACAATTTATTCCTTCAAGTTTCCCAGATACACCAACAGCTTCTAGAAAATCATCAGGTTTAGTTTTCAATCCAATTGCTGCTAAAATTAACAATTTTTTGGTTGGTTCAGCAGATCTATCACCATCAGTTAATATGTATTATCCAAATGCAAAAGATTTCCAAAACCCAAAAATCAAAACAGTTTGTGGTAAGAATGGTGATTATACTGGAAGATATATCCATTATGGTATTAGAGAACATGCAATGGCTGCAATTGCAAATGGTATGGCTGCATTTAATAAAAATACTATTATTCCAGTCACATCAACTTTTTTCATGTTTTATTTATATGCAGCACCTGCTGTTAGATATGGTGCATTAAGTGAATTGAAAGTTATTCATGTTGCCACACATGATTCAATTGGTACTGGTGAAGATGGTCCAACTCATCAACCTATTGCTTTAGCTGCTTTCTACAGAGCTGTTCCAAATTTGTTATACATTCGTCCATGTGATTCAAATGAAACTGCTGGTGCTTGGGAGGTTGCAATTAATGCTGATGGTACTCCTTCAATTATTTCATTATCTAGACAAAATTTAAAACAATACCCTGAATATTCTCGTCGTGATTTAGTTGTTAAAGGTGCTTATGTTTTCATTGATGTTGAAAATCCTATTGTTCAATTGATTGGTGTTGGGGCCGAGATGTGTTTTGCCGTTGAAGCTGCTAAATTATTGAAAGAACGTGGAATTAACGCAAGAGTCATTTCATTCCCATCTCAACGTTTATTTGAACAACAATCTATTGAATATAAACGTCAAATTTTACAAAAGGGTAAAATTCCAACTGTTGTTGTTGAAGCTTTTGCACCACTTGGTTGGGAAAGATATGCTAATGCAGGTATCAATATACAATCGTTTGGTAAATCATTACCTGGTGCTGATGCTTATGAATTTTTTGGTTTCAATGGTGAAAAAATTGCAGATAAAGTTGGTAAATATTTGAAAAATGTTAGTTTGGATGAATCTTTATTATGGGAATTTCAAGATTTAAATGAAGTGAGACACAGGGATACTTTCCATTATTAATGGTTCTATTTTGATTTTATAAGTAATGATTTAAGTTTTTTTTTTGTTAATTTGACGTATATTATTAAGTTGTTTGCATTGTAAATATCTGAGAAACATATTAACTTATAATTGTTAAATATAAGAATATAATACCAAATTCAACTTTCAAGTTTCAACCTGTTCAGTTCATTTTTTTTTTTTTTTTTTTTTTTCAAATCTTGAAAACACCTTTTTCTTTTGATTAACAACACATGATGATCTAAATGACGTTAATGCTAAGAGAAAGCCCACAAGCCATGACCTTCAAAATTCAAACTAGCCTTTTTCATTCTTATTTGCAAGAGCTTCAGACTTTCTTAAACGCTTGAATTTTGGGCTATTTAAAATTTTAGTATTAACCGGTAATATGCACTCCAGATTTAAAATTCACTTGTAAGAGAAGAAACTAGTTTTAAAATATCATTCTTAATTTGCATCTTTGCAGAGATTCAACTAGTCACTGAGCATCAAAAAAAATGACCATTTTTCTGTGAATTAGGAAATCATTAATTCATGATTTAAGAAATATAGTTAATTTAAAGTGTTTAAAGCTGTTATATGGGAAATGATAAACCCCCCAAAAAAAGAAGATTTTAAGAGCAGGCAAAGATTACTGTATTGAGTTACAGATTCTAGTATTCTGTGATATAATCAAAGAATATCAAATTCAATTAAAATCAAATAGTAAATTTAAATGTAGTTACAGTAAAATTGAAGCATTTCCAACCCAACAAAACTAAACTCTATCTATCCACTTCCCCGTATCCCCCAACATGCTTGTAGTTTCGTCTCAAAAAAGAATTGCTCAACCACTGTCCTTCAAGTTTTAATAACACTCTGGAGCGCGCTTACAAGGTTCAACTCTTAAAATCTAACTGCGCTTATTTCAAATACGCGACGCTGGAGTCTCAGACTCTCAGACCCTAGTCTTTAAAAAAAAAAAAATGTCAGTCCAATTTTAGCTTAAAACAATACTTTTTCTGGGGGATTTTGGAGGATTCTGGGGTAAAAACAGACTTGAATCACAGGATTCAGGTGTCATCATCGCGCTTGCAAGTAATTTTTTTTTTTTGTTCCTATGTCATGAATCAAGACGACTCATTAGGAGCTTATTGCCCAGCAAAACCATTTGCCGCAGGTGAATTAAGTCTATACACCTTAGAATCCAATTTCCCACCATCAACTGGCAAAATTTTTAACCATTAAATCTTTTTTTTACTGTCCAGGTGTTCCAAGTTTAAGTTTACAATTTAGTCGTCTAGCCGTCCCTCTTGTTTGTCTTTTATGTCATAGCCCAGCGCATCACTGGAGTAGAAAAGTTGTATATAAACACCAGATTTCTCCAGATTCATCAATATTTTGAATCATCTTCTTGAATCATCTTGACCTGTTTGTCTACAAATTGGATTTTCTAATCTATTAAATCACTTTAACCATGGTCAATCTTTATAAGCTGTTAGGAAACGGCACAAATGTTTGGAAAAAGGGAACTCATGTTTCTTTTGCAATTAGTGCTACTTGTGAATTAGCGTTCATCTTGTTTGGTATTGGTATGTTTATTTACTTCACTTCACTTCACTTTGATTTGATTTGATTTGATTTGATTTATTTTTTTTTTTTTTTTTTTTTTTTTTTTTTTTTTTTTTTTATTTTTCATTTTTTATAAAACGAAATGAAACTAACTTTTCTCAACAGAACAAGGTATTATGGGAAATATTGTCTCTAATGAAGGTGAGTAACTCTGGATTTTACATCAGTTTGAACTATGTTTTTGTCAACAGTCGTTGGTATCCTTCGTCTTTTCTTTTGGAACCAAGTGGGGCTAGCTGCTAGTCTCAGTAGTGAAATTGCCGTCAATTGTTGGCAACATGACATTTTATAATAATTTAATGGTCAAAAACTAACTACCTATTAAAGATTTCTTGAAACAGTTTGATTATCCAGAAGGCTCATATTTAGGGATCATTGTCTCTATCTATACTTTGGGTTGTTTTTTTGGGTGTATTCTAAATTTTAACATTGGTGAATATTTAGGTCGTCGTTTAACTATTGCATTTGCAATGGTTTTAATTACTGTTGGTATTGTTTTACAAGTGTGTTCTTACCATGTTGCTCAATTGTTTGTGGGAAGATTTATTACAGGTTTGGGTACTGGTCTGGAAACTTCTTCAGTTCCTATGTATCAATCTGAAATGTCAAGAGCTCATAACCGTGGTAATTTGGTTTGTTCTGAAGCTTTATTTGTTGGTGTTGGTTTATGTTATGCTTATTGGTTAACCTATGGTCTATCTTTTGCTAGCGGTCCAGTTGCTTGGAGATTACCAATGGCAACTCAATTGATTTTTGCTATTGCAGTGTTCTTTTTAATTTTAACAGTTCCTGAATCTCCTAGATATCTTTATGTTAGAGGTGATAAACATGGTTGTAAAGAGAACTTGAAATATGTTTTTGGTGGTGATGATGAATCGGAAGAAATTGTTGGCATGTATGCTGATATTGAAGAATCACATCTTTTGGAAACTATTGAAGGTCAATACTCTTGGAAGAAAATTCTTACAAAAGTTGATTCTGCTAGAACTAGACATAGAGTTATTTTGTCATACATGAGTATGTTTGCTCAACAAGTCGGTGGTATCAACTTGCTTAACTACTACATCACTTCCGTTTTAATCGACAACGTTGGTTTAGAAAGAAACTTAGCTATGATTTTAGGTGGTTGTTGTGTTATTTGTTTTACTGTTGGTTCTTTGGTTCCATCATTCTTTTCAGATAAATTGGGTCGTCGTATGCCAATGGTTTTGGGTTATATTGGATGTTCATTCTGTATGATGATGGTTACAATTTTATTGTCTTTCCAAGATGATCCAAGTAAATCAAAGAAAACTGGTGCTGCTGCTGTTGCATTTTTTTTCATTTATCAATTAGTTTTTGGTGCTTCTGCAAATTGTATTCCATGGGCGTTGGTTCCAGAATTATTACCATTACATGCAAGAAATAGAGGTACTGCTTTAGGTATCTCTGCTAATTGGTTGTGGAATTTCTTCATTGTTGAAATTACTCCAACTTTAATTACAAACATTAAATGGAGATCATATATTATTTTCACAATCACCAATGCTTGTTTTGCTTTAATGTTTTATTTCTTTTATCCAGAGACTAAAGGTTTGACTTTAGAAGCAATTGATAGAGTTTTTGTTGAAAGACATTGTCTAAACATGGGTTTTGTTAACACTAGACCTTATTTGAATCATAAACAAGATGACCTGGAATATAATGATATGATCAGTCAAGATCCAAAATTGGATTTTAATCATGTTGAAACTAAAAATGAAACTAATGTTATTGAAAATAAATCTGAAAGTTCTTGAATTTGATAATCAAGTTGTTTGTTTATGAGTTTTATTGTATGGAAGTTTGAAAAAAAAAAAAAAAATAGTGCTTATAGTTTCAACCCTTTATTTAAAGGTGATAATTTTGTTTAATGAGTTAATGTAAATGTTTTCTATTATCAATTTGTAGAATTTAAAATTAATTTGTTTTCAGAAATCAGGAACATCCAATCCAATTACAAGATATACATTATTTTTTTTACCAAAAAAATCACATAAATCAATTCATTATTTACAAACTTTCCCAATGTGATTTTAAGTCTTGAGCTCTAAAACTCATAGCCCAACCTGTAGTTGTTTCAATTTTATTTAAAAGATCCAAGATACTTTCATGTTCATCTTTATGTGTCAATAATCTTCCAGCAATGTAAAGTGTTTGAACCGCATTATTCCAACAACCATGATGATCATTATGTAAACTAATTGCACAAATCTGTTTTGCATGCCATGTAATTGGTTTTGGTTTTGTTTTAAATTTGAAAAGTCTAGGTTTATTTTCCATTAATAGAATAACAGACATATGATGAAGTTGATTTGCAGAAATAGCAGGTCCATTATCATATAAAACTTCCGGAAATGGACAGTTATCAAATTCTAAAATTGGTTTCATTTGTTCAGGTCTTTTCAAATTCCAATTATTAACTTCATCCCATAAAAGTTCCCATTCTTGATCAAAATTTGAATCATTTGCACTTATCAAATTTAAAACCCTTGAACATAAAAACACAGAATAGTTTGCGTACATATCAATAGAATTCTCTTTCAAAAACAATTCACTTGCATCATGAATAGAAACATTTGGTGGTAACCATTTTTGAGGTTCAATCATTGTATTTTCTTCCCCAATAACAGCTGAATTAACATCCATCCTAACAAAACACCAAAACAAGGCTCTTTGATAACGATCACTAAATCCATTAATTCCAGAAGCTTTGAAAAGAGCAGAACAACCTTCAAGATGATATCTCCATTTTTCTGGAGAAATTGACATCATCTCAAAAACACAAAGTATTACGCAAGCAGTTAAAGTAGCCAAATCTGGAGTTTTCTTGACAGTTGGAATCAAGTGCTTTAAAGATGCTTGATACAGTTCAATTGAAGTATTATTATGTTGGTTTCTTGAAGGGAAAATTGCATTGATTTTTTCTAACTGTCTTGAACTTAATGCATAAATTGCAAATCTTAAACCAATATGATTTTTAGCTAGTTGAACACTTTCAAGGCCAAATTGTCTCGATAGATCAAACATATCAAGCCAAGGAGCAATTTGATACAGATAATTTTTCATCAATATTTTTTCTTCAGATTGTGATAAGAATGGCACATTTTCAGATAATGATTCAGCGTTGATGTTATTTGAATATATGTTTTTTTTGGTCAAAATATGACTATTTGTGTTTGTTGTCAAACCTGGACTAGCTGGTGTATTCACTACTGAAAAAATATTATTCATATCAAGATTAAAATCTGTAAGAGTTCCATAATTCGAAGCATTGGCAAACATGTAATCTCTGAAAGTAGTTTGCAAGTCATTATAAGGAAGTAGCCCATTTTCATTGTTCAAACTGAAGGGGAAATTATCTAGATCTTGGTTTGTTGAAGTATCACGGGGACTAATGTAAGAACCTGAAGAGGAAATTGACGAGCGTGGAGATAATTGTGATTGAGTTGTTGTCACATAATAGGAATTAAAATTAGGGAAAGTTGCTATTGAATCATTATTGGATGTATCAGTATTTCTATTGATGGAATTATTAGTGTCATTGATGGTAGTTGATGCAGTTTCAGTTATTTGATTATTGTCATTATTTATAAAAGTGTTATTTGAAGTTGAAGTAATTTGTGGATCGACGATCTGTTTTTCAGTGGTTATCTCCGCCATGTTCTCTAGATTTTTGGAATACTTATCCAAAGCTATTAAATTTGTAGAGGAACCAATTGTTTTGATTAAAGGTCCATTTTTGATTTCAGTAATTGATGAAGTTGTTGATGAAGCAGCAGTGCTTGCAACAGTACCTGTATTAGACGCAGTGTACACTACTTCAGAGTAAGTTGCAGTTGTTGATTTTCTTCTCTTGGTTGTTGTAATTTCTTCTTCATTTGACTCGATTTCTTCTCTTTCAGTGGTCAAATTGGTGTGCTTCTTGTTCTTTGTCTTTGGCTCAGGCCATTCACAGCGTTCTTTACGCTGGACACAGGCATTGCATCGAGGTCTTGTCTCATCACATTTTTTATGGCGACGTCTGCAACAAAGACAGCCTGTTCTGACTCTTTTGCGTATGGTTCTCTCGCTCTGTGGCTGCTGGAGGTGGTCCTTGTGTTGCACAACTGCTGAAGACATTTGCGTACTTTGCTGGTAATTGAGTGTTGTAGATTCGTAGAACAACCAAAGAAGGTGAATTTAAGATTTAAATGTTATTAAAATTAATTGAGTCAGTTTTCAGGTCCGTTTCAATAGTTTTGAGACTAAACTTGGTTTTCTTCCCCACGTCCATAATGCAGGTAGCAGCAGCTCTCTGTGGAGAGTCAGCCTCAGGTCAGCTTATGAATCTGTTAAAGTTATACCTGTTGGGTAATAAATTAACGTGAAGAAGTTGAGTAAGATAATATAACCAGAAGTTGTATTAAATGATCGATATTTATTATAAAGTATATAAAATTAAATGTAGTAAAAGAATCTTTAAATACTTCAATTCTAAACTAATTGAAGTAGTGACTAAACTTTTCTAGAATCTTCTATATCAACACA
>JAJLVW010000136.1:8801-19521 GCA_030570535.1 Starmera pachycereana
TTTTTTTTTTTTTTTTTTTTTTTTTTTTTTTATAGGAAGCAGACAACAAAGTTTATTGGTTGATGAAATTAGAAATTAGGGCTTTATGAATAAGAAAGAGACGCAACATTGTAAATAAGTAAATAAGTTGGAAAAAGTGCATTTGTTAAGTTGAAACAAATAGATTGTTTCTGTGAACTAGCCACAAACCATAAAGCTCAAAATTCTATGTACAAACAACTTCACAAGGGTTAGGCTCCATCTACAATTGAAATATAAATAATTCGTAGATATTTCTTTTAAATAACTCCTTTTAATCATCAATCGTTAACGAAAAGAAATGATCTCAAAACAATGTTTACTTCATCCATATGAACAATTTATCGACTCAATTCAAAAACAATAACTTAAGCTTCTAATCAACACTAAATCTGGTGTGCTTGCTCAATTGTAGTCACGAGGTAAAGCATCAAAACGACGTAAAATATGTTCAATTCTATCCATACCTTTCTCCAAAACATGCATTTCAGGTCCATATGAAATTCTAATATATGAATACATTTCAGAATCAGTTAATTCTCTAAATGATAATGGATTTAAATCAAAGAAAATACCTGGAACAACAATAACTTCTTCATGTAAAGCTTCATGGAAAAATCCTAAACAATTTGATAATTTCCCTGGTAAATGAGCTAAATCTAACCAAATATAAAAAGTTGAATTTGGAACAACTTTAAATTTGAATCCCATTTTAAGTAATCTTGATAAACAATAATCTCTTTTTGCTTTAAAATGTTTTTGTAATGCAATAGTTTCTTTATGAACCAAATTTGGCTCTAAAAATGAAACCGCAGCTTCTTGAAATGGTAAATTTGCACCACCATCAAGATAAGAACCAGCTGATCCAAGAGCATTGATATAATGCTTTGGTCCAACAACCCATGAAATTCTCCAACCTGGTAATCTGAAAAATTTCGTTAATCCATCAATTATTAAAACTGGATCTTTATTAACATCTTCAACTTGACTTGCTGAACTAATTGTATCCCCAAATTCCCCATCATAATAATAACGGGAATAGAATTCATCCATGATTAATAAACAACGATCTCTACACATATCATGTAATTGCTTCAATTCATCTTTTGTCATTGATTGACCAGTTGGATTTCTTGGATTTGAAGTTAAAATTGATGAAACTCCACGATTTAACTCATTTTTAATGATTTTTAAATCAATTTTATAACCATCTGTTTCATATAATGGAACTGGAATTGGTGCAAAATTCTTAAATAATGATAACATTTCAGCATATGCGGTATAATCTGGTAAGAAAAAACTTAAATATGAATCACCTAAAACTGCTGCAATTCTAGTCAATGCTGCTCTCCCTCCAGGAGCAACGTTAACATTTTCCCAAGTGTATTTGGATTCTTTTCCTTGTCTATAATGCTCATTATATAAATTTGCAATTGCACCTCTTAATTCTTTTAATCCAGAAACTGGTCCATATTCTCTTGAATCTAAACTCATTGATAAATCAGTTGGTCTTTTGAAACATCCATCAATATCTCCAATCTCTGGCATACCTTGACCTAAATTACACCAGTTTTCATTTGGATAACCTCTTTCTGTTGCTCGATCAGTACACCAAATAACACCAGTAGCAGCATTGGATTTATTTAAACCCGGGAAATTATGATGAATTGATTCTTCTAATAATGGGCCTGGAATAGGGATTGGAGAGTCTCTAAAATCCTGTAATTTAGAGAAAAGTCTTGATTGTGAAACAGTAGCATTAGTAGTAGAATTAAATGATGGAATTGATGAAGTTGATGAATTTCTTGATGGTGAAGGAGTGAAAAGTTTTGAAGATGAGTTTTTAATTGGGTCTGGTAAAGTTTGACCCAACTGTGCAAAATTCTCCTGGCTCTGTGGTATCATATTATAAACAATATTTAAGTTGCGGTTATGCCAATTACTGGACATAGTTTAAAATTAATTAAATTAAATTGAAATGAAAATTTCTATGACTCAATTTTTAATAATACAAAAGTTGGTACCAACAACACAAAGTGTTTAACATAGAATGTATTCATAATTTAATTGATAAACTGTTCTATTTACAAAGAAGAAGTAAGAAGTAAGAAGAAAAGAGAGAGAGAGAGAGAGAAGAAAAAAAAACAAAAACGTTCAGAAATTGGTGCTCTTGTATTCTCCATTCTTCAACAGCACCCACGCAACTTGAGGAAGTAATTCCACTTGCATCTCTTTAAAAGGGAAGCTCTCACCATCAACAGATATAAACCCATGGTCTATTTTAGGTATTAATTTGAATGCTTCAATTTTAGCATGTAAAATATGATCATCATAAACATGAGTACCTTTATCTAATGAAAGCAAACTTGGTGCAATTTTGAAAAAAGAAGTTCTTGCATCAGTGATAACTAAATCAATGGCACCATCATTTGGTAACGAAGCTGGGAAAAAAACAGTGTCTGCTGATATAACAGGCATTTTACCCGTGTAGAATATACCCAAATTATTTGTTAAGTTAGTATCCAATTTTTCCCAATCTTGTGGTAATTCTTGATTTAGATCATATTTAACATTAAGGTCATCATTTTGTAAGGGTGTATCAGCAGCTTTGATGTTTTTCACCAAAACACCAGATTTATGCTCATCATAATGTTCTTTAACTTGCTTTTTATCCTTTGTTTTATATTTTACATAAATATCACACGGATATTTAGCACTAGTAATAGTTTTCAAAGCAACTCCAATATCAAATCTTGCAGGTCCTAACCAACGATAGGCCTCGGTACCAATATCAGCATCAGCAATAACACCATAAGTTTGAGATAAAAATGAGAGTTGATTTGGTTCATTTGGTTGTTGAATTAACATCATATCCATTTTAACAGGCACAGCTTTTAGTAAAGATAATGTCGCAAAAGAAGGTTCTCTTGATCCATGACATGATAAAGCCATTGCATTCCCAGAACCACATGGAATTTGTGTTACAATCATCTTATTAAAAGCTGACAATTTATCTTCTCTTTGAAACAATCCATTGAAAACTTCATGAGGAATACCATCCCCTGAAGCACACGCAATAACATCAAATTTGTTCAAATCCATATACTTAACAATTTCAGTGGCATGCTTATAATGATCTGTTTTATAAACTTCAAAATGACAATTAGCTGCTAATAATAAAGGTTTTGAATATTTATTGAATAGCTCTAAAGCTTTTCCCTGTCCACCATGTGGATTAATTAAAACCATGATTGATCTATAGGGAGGCAAACTAGGATACGATCTCTTCACCACTTCCTTCGCTATAAAATCTGCATCACTGATCATATTAAAATCAATTGATAACACTATTGATTCAGGACGTAAATGGTCTTCATGTTTTGAAGCATAAGTGATTTCAATGCACTCGTCCTCCACTGCAACAGCATTGAGAATGTCCTCGTAGGGTATCACTCGTGACAATGGATTGTGGTTTGAAGGTGTGTTGAAGCAGTAAGACATACAACCAGTGGTGCCAGAATTGGTATTAACTGGATCTGTGCCTTGCAAAGAACGTTGTGTGTTGACGATGATCCCTGTGTCGCTGAGACGCGCGCGTGGGAATTTGTACTGCGTCATGAGATGCTCTGTTGTCTCGCTCATCATGGTGGTTTGCAAACACTTTTCTAATAATTTTCCCTATATAAAAAAAAAAAGTGAGAGATTTTGAGATTTTATTTTCTAATTTAATACACAAATTTATGAGTAAACCACTGAAGGATTTCACCAAGTTACAGCATTTTAGAGGCTTCAGCAGCGTAATCTGAGTCTTTTAGCAAAACTCCCGGCGTGTTCAGCACAGAATTCAATTTCTCATCACTCAAATTATGAATTAAAACATGCACATGAGACAATTGGGGCATACTCTGTAAAGCCTGCCAGTTTCTAAACCACACAACATCATCTTTATCCAGTTGTAGTTTCTCAACAAATGTGTTATGGACATATAGATCCACTAGACGACGAGCAAGGGGACAAATATCACCTTTTGCAGATTGAGGATCTGATGGAATTGGGAGTTTAGTCCACACTAGTAAATGTGTAACACTTGGTTCAAAATCATATGGGAACTTGTTTCTAACTATAATCACATCTTCAGGGTCATTAAACAGTTTGGTTGACTTCGGTGTAATATCTGTCCATTTCAAATTATTCAAAATCAGGTAATCCAGCAAATCAACGTTCTGTTCACGTAGTTTCTCTTTATGTTCACGGTACACTCGTGTTCCTTCTTCCGATCTTTTAAATTCCTGTAGCTGATTGAGAGCTGTCTCTGTTAGATCTTGAATTCAATAAATATCATAAGTAACCAAAAAAATAACAAAACAAGAACTACCACAACTCACCTATTATTTGCTTGATTTCCTCCCATGAAAGCGTCATTTCTGGTTTTTAGTGGTCCTTTATACAACTTTACAACCTTACAACTCTATTGTCTGAACTGCACTTCAACCTCTTAAAAAATACAGTTTTGTTCAAAATATCAAAGATTACTAGGAATTCTACAATTTTGGTTCAATAATTCTAGTCATGAATTTATTATAAATATATAACTTCGAGCTTTACATCTTACAGCAAAAACGAAACAAGTTGTTTATAGCCCTTCACAGCGTCTATCAAATCACTGAAATAAATTGACTCATCAGCAGAATGAGCCAGAGTTATACTTCCTGGACCATAAAGATATCTGGATTGCACACTTTGCCTTTTCAAGTTTGGCACATCAGTGAAGTAGGCAAGCACTGCAGTTTTGAAACCTGGAACAGTGTGGTTTAAATAAACTGGCTCAAATAATTGATGATCTTTAACTTTAATGTTGTTGTATTGTTGATTCTCTTCATCAATTATCTTATTAATAATTTCATGCACTTTGCTTGAACTGTTGGCAACTCTGATAATGATCTTACTTGAAGCATGAGCAGACAAAACGTTACCAGCAACACCCCCTTGAATCAAACCTGGATTAACAGTAGTTTCACCTAACAATTCATCAACTGGGAATTCACTATGAATGATTTTGGATAGCACATCAATCAATTTACTATTAGCATCAATGCCTAGTTCTGGGTACCCAGAATGAGAAGCTTTACCTTCAACTTCTATAGACAAGCTATAAACCCCTTTATGACCAACACCTAGTTTATTTTCAGTTGGTTCACCAAACACAACATGATCCCAAGAATATGGTAAGTTATTAGATGCAAATTGCATTCCAACACCATCAACTTCTTCACCAACAACGAACAATAAAGCAACATCACCTTCACTGATCTCACCTTGAGCCAGTAATTCTAGAAATGCAGTGATTTGAGTGGCAATTGAACCTTTAGCATCAACTGAACCACGACCATAAATTTTACCATTTTCAATGTAGTATGGAAAATAAGGTGGAACGGTATCAATATGAGATGATAACAACACTGTAGTGTTTGGTGTTGACCCGGAATAAGCATAGATGTTGAATCTACCTTCAGAAACCTCTTGCGTTTCCACAGTTAAACCTTTTGAAAATAAATAAGATGATAAGAAGTTATAGATTTCAAATTCGTTGCCACTGATGGAGTTGATTTCAATTAAAGACTTGTGAAGTGAGAGAAGATCATGCTTGAAATTGATCTTGTTGAAGTAGTTTGAATTGGCTTTCAAATTTGAGGATGTCAAAATGTTAGCATTGGATATAATCGAGTCAAACCAATTTGCTGTAATTGGAACAGCAAAAGCAGCAGCAGCAGTAAGTGCAGTAGCAAACTTCATTTCTACCAGAATGTTTTTGCTGGTTTCACGAAAATTGTACACAAATTTCAAAATTTTTGGTTTTTTTCCATCGTTTAAAAATCCGTCCTGAACTTCTCTGTTATTGCTTCTTTTAGTATAAAAGATTTGTCTCAAATAATAGAAGGCTGCAAATCAAGACCAAGTGGACGCAGAAGGAACGGATTCAGAACAACAACAATGAAAGGAATTCCTGCGTATACAAACAGTCTTGTGATGGTGTCCAAATCAGATCTTTTCTTGAATGCACAGCAGGTCAATTTTTCGTCTTTAATGTTCTCGAGATCTCTGGCGTAGTGTTCTTTGTGGAAATGCACGTCTTTCAATTCCAAGTCTGAGAGACCAGACTCGTCATCAATGATGCTCATAATCTCTTTTTCCTTCAAACTATATTCGGTAGTGTCTCTTTGGAAGATGAATGATAATACTTTGCTTAAATACTTCTTAGCAAAAGTCTTCCACAAGAGAACAGGTATTATACTAACCACAACTCTTAGTACAGTTCTAATCAAACCATACTGAGCATATGAATAATGTGTGTCTAAAGAATGGTACCCGTACTCTGCTGCTGTTTTTAAGAAATCACTTCTAATGAAAACCCAATCAGCAATATCCAAACCAATGATAACACCAACAAATGAAACACTATCTTCAAAACATGGACAATCGTCAATAGGAGTAACATGGAAATAGACCAGTGCATAGTTAACCAAGATAGTGAATAACATTCCACCTTTACTTAAAACAACCAATGAATCCCATAAATCTCTTGTGGCAATTCTAACAACAAAACATAGCAATCCAATAACTGAACCAATAATAATGTCTTGGAAACCATGCATACCACAGTATATTCTTCCAAAGACCATGGATCCATAATAAACAGAAATCATAATCAAATTGATCCAAAACAACATTCCAAACCCATCAAACCCACACCACATCAAATAAAAAACTAGTAGTGTAGCACTAGTGGCATTGACTGTGTGTGAGGATGGGAACCCATACTCTTCAGCAGTATATTTGGACAGTGTGAGTCTATGAACTGGTGGTGAACGAGGACGTGGTAAACAACATAGATCTTTCAATAAACCTGAGAAATAGATTCCATAACCTAACAAATACACAAAGTCTCTGGTAACATTACCGTATCCAAACCAGGTTGGTAAAGGGACCATCAAAACGTAGAAAGTATGGGAGCCCAAATTTGCAGAATAAGTGAAGTATAAATCACGTATTTTAGAGCGATAGGTGTCCTGGATGGCAGTGATGCTTTGAGTTTCTGTTAATATGAGTGGTAGAAACAAGTTTCTAAGGAAATAGCGTGGAGAAGACAGCTTTCTTTTGTAGAAAACGAGTGGGTAGTTGCCCGCGTCCTGATAATGAGTTTTCAACTCGAAATCGTTCATTTGTGACATGTTGAAGATCAGGAAAAAACCAGTGGAAAATGGCAATAAAAGATCAAGTGTTTCTTTCTAATCTAAGAAGAAACCAAAAAACACAACGCGTTTTGACGTTAATAACGTTGAACAACAATCAAAATGGTTTTCGTTGGCTTCAATTGAAAAATTATTATTTGTACATATTTTTTTATTCCTTGCAGAAAAGTAAACAACTTTCAAAACAAATTGAGATTGACCGCGTTGAAACCTTTGAGAAACGAACCAAAATGCCACCAAAACGAAGCACATTGAAAGATATATTTAGCAGAAATGCACAGCAGGCGAAAAAACAGCGAGAACAGACGATTCCTGACATTTCTACAGCCAAAAATGTGAAGAAATTGAATGTATCTGATATGATGATAACGCCCATGAAAACCCTTGAGCAACAGCAACAGCAACAGCAACAACAAACACAACAGAGAGTACCGCTCTCGGTGACTGAAACACCAATGATCAAAAGAAACCAGCAGCTGCGTCGTGAGAATGACAAAAAGTTTGGGAATAGAAGAAGCTCTTTATCTAATAGAGGAAAAAGAGCATCATCAATAGGAAATGGGTTCCAGAGCGAACCACATGTGAGCATACCTGCGGAAGAATTACACAAACATATAGATTCAAGCTTACCAGCACCTCAAAGGATGAGATTATTGATGAGTTGGTGTTCCAAAAGAATTTTGGATGATGAGAAAGCACAACAGAATGAGATTGGATTGAAAGCTGATGAATTGAATGCTGCTAAAGTAGCAAAAGTTATTAAAGAAGAAATTGTGAGAGAGATTATTAATGGTGATATAAATTTAAGCTGGTGGGATAAATCAAAGATTAATGAAGATAAATTTAAAAAACCCAACACAGACATCAAGAAGATTGTTAAATCGAATCCTAAAAACGTTCAGAATAAAAAAGTTATAGAGGAATTGAAATTGAAACTAGCCAAAATAGATCAAGATATTGAAATATGGAAACAAACGTTATCAACAGAGCCAATAGATCCAATAAAATTGGAAACAGCTAAAAATGCAATTCCATCACCAGATATTTCATCTTTAGAACCAACAGTAACGAAAATAACGGATCTTCATACAAAACTGAAACAGAAACTGGAAACGGATTTACCTTTAATAATGGACGAATTTAATCAAAACATTTCAACTTTAGATTCAATTTCTAAAGCTACAAATATTTTCACCAAATCACGTTTTAAAATCATTAATAACACAATTCAAAATGACAATTTACAAACAGATGCTTTATTGAAAGGTATTTCTAAAATCGAAGGCACTAATAACTAATTTATTAATTGATTTTATTCAATATACTATACATGTAATTTACAAATACTTTTTGCCCAACGCTTTAACTTTTGCATCAAATATCTCACTCATAATCGCACCATTTATATCATAAAACGGGTTCAAACATGCCTTAACATACAACTCATAAACTTCATTGAAAAACAACCTTATACTTTCCTCATTTTTCGATTGATGTAACAAAACAAATTTGATGTTCCCAGCGGTGACAAATGCACTCACTAAATACTCATAAAATGAATCAACTTGTTTCAAGAACAGTGTGTTTGTACGCCATTGTAAATCATCAATTAGGTCTAAAGATGAATGAACAATAAATGGCTGCAGTTCTTTTAATTCGTTGGATAATGGGGTCATTGGATCCATTTGTTTTGGGAGCAAATGAGACTCGTAGATTGGCTGGTCTGTAGTGCCTATAAGTGCAAGGTAGTAAGACATTTTCGTCTATCTGTTCGAGTGATGTTTTATAAATATGTAAATACATAGAGAAATAAATTTTGAGTTTCAATTTCTAATATTTAAAAAAAAGGAGAAAAATGAGTTATTCGTTTGACCCCTTGGAGGACTATTCGTTGGTGCAGCACAACACGAGATCAACGAGGTCAGTCAGGTCAGGGTCATCACATACTTTGAACGGTTCGAACAGCGGTGAAAATGATGAAGTTGAAGGTCAAGATGATAAAATTAAAGAAGCTGGTCAGTTTGCTATGGTGTTATTAGAATTGAACAAGAGTATACTGCAGGATTTGAATTATTCTCAACCACAGATGACTAAAGATGGTAATAATAATGAAATGAATGTTTTAAATAGACGATTCAAAGTAACTAAATCCACTTTGAAAAGAGTTGAGAAAGTTAAGTCTACGATGACTTTATACTATTTCAGTTTATTCCAATCACAAAAAATCACAGAACCAAAATACCCAAATGTTGATGGACTATATAATCCATTGCAAATAATAAGAAATAGAGAACTTAGACAAAAATATCATGAATCTCCAAAACTTTCATTGAAAACTCTGCCTTATGCTTCCACAGTTTTCAGTAAAAAATATAATCATGGTGGGTTCAAATGGGAAATATCATTACCTGAAATAGTGTATGATTTAAGTTGGCGTACGAATCATTGGCATGAATTGAAAAATCCATCAAATGAAATTTGGTACCCATTAAATAATAACAATAATAATAGTAAAAATGAGACACGGAAAAGACATCATAGACATGGGATTTCTCATCATGATATTGAACATATCCACGATAAGTTATTCGAAACAAGAGCAAGATCAAAATCACCTTCAAAAGAACATCATTCAAGATCACAATCACCTTTGAAAAAAATATTTAATAATAATAAAAATTCTAAAAATAAAGATGATAATACTTCTTCACCAACACCATCAACCACACCACCTTTATTAACTGTCACTGATTTTGATAATGATAATCATACCGACTTCCTTAGTGGGGTGAAAATTGAACATGTACATAGAACAGTTGACGAGGAAACTAAACAATTAAATGAACAAGAATTAATGAAGTTGATTGTTGAAGACACCAAACTTTCTCAACACACAAAGGAACTAATATCAATTGAATCTTTAATAGACTACAGCTCTCATCATTTTAATCTGAAGCAAATTGAATATGAAAACGTTTCAAATGATAAAATATTAAAAGAAGTTAATGAATTTATTTCAATAAGGCATGAAATTTTATCAAGTACATTACCAAATTTCCAATCATCAATCAATAAAAAATCACGAGAATTGGATTCAATTCAAGAACCATTAGTCAATGATATTTCAGTGAAAATTGATAAATTGTTATTATCAAGTGATCGAACAATTGGTGAAGTTAATACAACATTATCATTGAAAATAAGGAAATTGAATGAAAGATTGGAGAAACTTCAACCGATTCATAAAAGAAAAGGGAAATTGCTGCATTTTGGGTACTGGATGCTTGAAAATTTGGTGGTGATGCTTCTTTGGAGCGTTTGGTGTGGGTTTTTCATAGGCAAATGTATTAAAACTGCAATTGTTGGTTTGGTTAAAGGTATTTTATGGATAGTCATGTGATTCACCACGTGACTGACGCGTTTTTTTTTTTTTTTTTTTTTTTTTTTTTTTT
>JAJLVW010000137.1:0-18999 GCA_030570535.1 Starmera pachycereana
GATTTCTGTTGTTGCGATTCTTTCGTGGTCAAATAGGAATGATCCAACTCATTCAAAATCTCAATTTTAGCGTCTTTGTTTTTCATTAATAATAAATCCAAATCTGCTTCATTTTCTGAAACTTTTGATAATTTATCATGAATCAAATCTTTAATATCAACAACACGAGACAGAATTTCTTCTTTCAATTCTTTATCCACTTCATCAGCAATTCTTTTATTTGAACTGATTGATTTAGTAATTTTATATCTGTTATTAGCATTAATTAATTTTGACTCTCTATTCATATTATGATAATCATCTTCCAAAGCATAAAGTTTAACATATGTTTCGTTCCTCTTATTTCTTCTAGATTCAATCAAGTCTTTCATGTTTTGTCTCCAAACCAGTTCAATATTTTTTCTTGTTGAACTTTCAATTAATGTAGCTTCATAAATATATTTATTTCTTAAAGTTTGTAAATGATCATTAAAAGGTTTAGAAACATCATCAAATAACTCAGGGAAAATTTTCAATTCAGTTAATGAAGGAGTTGATGGTAAATTATTCAATGGATTATCAAACTCAGTTTTTTTAGTTGTTGAATCAATATGAGTTGGATGAAAATTCCGTCTTGATTGTTCATGATGTTGTTGCACTGATACATCTTCTATACCATACTGTTCATTTATCAATGGCATACAATTTTTAACGTATTTTTCATAAGCCATTTGATTTTTCCTTATAGTGTTTTGAAGTTCATCAATTTTATTTAAATAAGCATCTACTCTAGCGATTCTTGATTCTGCAAAATTTTTGGCCAGTGTTGAGTATTGTTCTTTTAGCTTTTGATTTAAAGAGTATAAAATTTCAGGATCATTTGTAAGAACAATGTTTTGTCCAATATCGGATTTACTATTTGATTGTATAGTGGAATCTTTGTTTTGTAATAACGAGTTAAGGAAATTTGCAGCTTCTTCTGGTGTTGGTGTTTCTTGTTTGATATGCTGAGCAGACATTTTGGGTGGTAGTGATACTATATTTGAAGCAGTGAAATTGAACAAGTGATTTATTGAAGGTGTTGATGAAAGATTCAAAGTTGTCAAATTTTGAATAATTTTTAGTTTGATGGGGAAACAAAAAAAAAAAAAAAGGTTGGAATTTGAGTTAAAACGAAGCCTTTGAGAGCTAGTAAAAATGCAAGTGTGTAGTAAAACGGTTCTGTGTATTATAGAAAGAAAAGATTTGCTAGATTTTATTGATTTCAAGGTGGTAAAGTAAAGGTATTAACTCGAAATCTACGAAATTTGGATGAAAACAAAACAAAAACAAAAAGAGAGAGAGAGAGAGAGAGACTATAAGGACATTATGATGGCCGAAGTTAGAGATTTTCTTTTGATAGTTTTCTGTGAATTCTATCTGAAAGTGATAGTGGGAAATTTCCAGCTGACTCTTTCATGAGAGTTTGGCAGATATGTTGAACAAAAGGTGATATGCAGGTTTTTTTTTTTTTTTTGAGCATAACTTGTTGTAATGCTGTTCTATTGAGTTGTAAAATAACTCATCGTGTGGATCTTGATTATTCTAATTCACTGAGCTAGTTCACACATTTTCAATATCAAAAGAAACCCACTAAATAACTCATGAAACAACTGCTTCTTCTCAAGAGTCGTCTGCACGCTGCTGTTATAATGGTCGATTTGATTGTTGCATTTCTCCTTTTGGAAATGATGGAAATTTCAATGCAAGAAAGCAACAACACTACTAGAAAACACTACAACACAACAGAACGACAATTAAAACAGCCAAAAAAATGAACTATTCGCTGATGTATTTCCTGTTTAGGCAGTTTTACCGTTTTTTGGCAGCTTTTTTGAGCCAAAACTTCCGTTGTAAGTAATAAAACTTACTAATTTTCGCTATAAAAAAAAAAAAAAAAAAAAAAAAAATTATTATCATTATTATTTCAATTTCACTAATAAAAACTTTACACAACCATTGAAGAAAAGACGAGCAAAGATAAATGGAGAATTTGGACACGGTCAAACAGTTTATTGCGTATCTAGACACTTCAGCAGACGAACTGCAAAATGTGGTGAGCGAACTTGTTTCAATGTCTCTAGAGGACAGACTTAACAGTATAGATGACAACCTGGAAAAAATCAAAGTTGCCAATGGATACGCATATATACTGGTGTCTCTATGTTTTGGTATGTGTCCTAATTTATTTAATTCACAGCGGTCAATGACTAACCTGCTTTTGTTTTTTTTGTTTTTTTAAGCATACCTTAAGTCTATTGGAGTTGATACTTCAAAACATCCAATTATGGGTGATTTAGCAAGAGTCAAATCATATATCAACAGAGCCAAAGAGATTGGTAAGACACCAACAAAAGAAGAACAAGATAAGAAAATGGATACTGAAACAGCTAAAAAATTCATTAATGCTGCATTGAATATTGGTAATTCTACAGTGATACGAAATATCACTGAACCTGCAATTAGTTCTGCTTCTTTCCAAGGGAAACATACGAAATTCAAAGATGAAAAGAGTAGTGATGATGACAAGAGTGCTGGTAGTAGTAAAATAAAGAAGAATAGTACTTATAAAGTGAGTAAACCAAAGAGTAAGAAGAAATGATAAGATAGATTTATACTAAACTTGCAATAATATTTAATGTGAAAGCCAATCATTATGAGTCTAGAGCTCAGTAGAACACAGCTAGACTGATAGTCAACTCAGCTTGATCAATGAATAACTCTGTAAAGCTGTAAACTCAGGGTAACTTGCTACGCGTAAATTATGTTAATTTGAGACTTTGATGACTTTTATAATAGAGCAAAAAAAAAAAAAAAAAAAGCTTTTATCGTAATAATAATAATAGTTAATTTCAAAGTGAAGAAGATCAAACGACTGAATGTTTTTGAGTTTGAGACGTTTCTGTCAGAGAAACAAACGCAGATTCTTTATTACTGGTGGGATCATTGCTTTGGTGTATTTTGGACTGGGGTTTTTACGCCAGAAATTGATTAATTATCAGTTGAAATTAGCTGAAGAGAAGTTTAGTAGGGAACAGATAAGAAGAAGATTCGAGCAGACTCAAAAGGACGCGTTGTATACCATTTATGCCTTGGTCCCCGTGTTAAGTATACCGATTTTTGAAAGTTTGCCTGTGGAGCAGATAACGAAATTATTACAAGCTAGAAGATTAGAGAAAAATGGAGGGGTTGTTGTCTCAACAAATGGGAACCCAGATGATGTTTCAATAACTACCAATACCACTACAAATGTTGATAGTAAGGAGAATGAACCAATTGCCACCTCTGAGAGGAAATCCAAAAATGAATTATGGGCCGATTTGAAATCACAAAGTTTAACAAGATTGATTACTTTGATTTATTGTAATGCTGCATTGATTCTTTTCACAAGATTACAATTGAATATTTTGTCAAGACGTGATTATTTAGAAGAAGCAATGAAAGTAGCTGCTAATAGATATGGATTCCAGAAGAAAAAAATTGATTTGATTGATAACACTAAAGAAACTAGTAATGAAGATGAAAACTATGTTAATGAGCAAGCTTTTCTTTCATTCAGTTGGTGGTTGCTAAACAGAGGATGGATTCAAATTAGAGAACGTGTTAAAAACTCTGTTGATGCAGTTTTCAAAGATATAGATCCAAGAGCAGAATTATCAATTGATGAATTTGCAAATTTAATAAGAATAGTTCAAGATTCAATTGAGACGTTTGAAACTTCAAATGAATCACAAAATTTTTTACTGAGTGTGTTGTTACCTCCAAATGATTTAAACTATTTTGTTATTCAACAAACTTTAGATGAGGATAATTTAGATAAATTACAAGAAAGCCCATCAAATTTGAAAATATTATTAGATGAAACTAAGAGCTACATCAATTCAGAATCAAGTTTGATTGTTTTATCATCATTAGTTAGTTCCGGTATACTTATATCATTAGAACATATTACAAGGGCAATCTTATCAAAACAAAAATCATTGGCACAACCAACCCAACAACAAACATCAAATGACATTAAAGTAAAATTAGCAGTGTTGTTAGCTAATGTGATTAAAGCTTCAAATGAATTTAAAGTATCACCAAGAAACGATTTTATTAATGGGATGGATAAAGTTCCTGAGTTGGATGAGATTAGTGCGAGTGTGTATTCCAATTTTGATTGATTCAGAGATGGGGCAGTGATTAATGGACATGGATTTATTATTATTATTATTATTATTACTATTGTGGTTTTCCATTCATTTTATATGTAGTTTTAATCTTGAGCATGATTAAAAAAAAAAAAAAAAAAAAAAAAAATTAAATATCAAATATCAAGTAAAAGATCAATAATTTACTACTAAATAATGGGTTTAACATTATGATTTTTAAATGGTGGTGGTTCAGATTCAATAACCAAGTCTACTAGTGCCAAAAAATCAGCAATAAAAACAATATTTTTGTTTGTTTTTTTTTTCGTTTTTTTTTTTGTTTTTCTTTTGAATTGAAATATAAAATACTCCTGTAATTAAGCTATTATGAAACTCACTTCCTCATTTTATGTCGCTTCCAAAGTTTCACAGTTTTAATATTTTATGATTTAGCTGTATATCAATATTAATTAATCTTCACCTTCCATTCAAAATATTAAATATTAAGATGAAAATTTCGTAATATGTACAGAAAAACTGAATAAATTGCCACTGATTTCTACAACCAAACACAACAACAAACTTAAACTCAAAGGAACACACCAACAGCACAATGTCTTTAGTTACAATCATCTCCTCTGATGGTGAGAAATTCACCGTGGACAAGAAAATCGCAGACAGATCCCTGTTGATTAAAAACATGTTGACTGATCTTGCAGAAGATGATGAAGAAGATGAAATCATGGAAATCCCAGTTCCAAATGTCAGAGCCTCCGTTCTTAAAAAAGTAATCGAATGGGCAACACATCATAAAGACACAAGTTTCCCAGATGATGAAGATGAAGATTCAAGAAAATCTGCACCAGTTGATGAATGGGATAAAGATTTCTTAAAAGTTGATCAAGAAATGTTATATGAAATCATTCTTGCAGCTAACTATCTAAACATCAGACCATTGTTGGATGCTGGTTGTAAAATTGTTGCTGAAATGATTAGAGGTAAATCTCCTGAAGAAATTCGTCGTACTTTTAATATTGTTAATGATTTTACTCCAGAAGAAGAAGCTGCTATCAAAAGAGAAAACGAGTGGGCAGAAGATCGTTAAGTTTTTGTTATTGAATCTATTTTCATTTGGTTCAATGGTTTATGGTTTGAGTTATTTCATACTACAATTCTTTAAGTTGGAATTTCAAATTTAATTGAATTGAATTTAGTTAAAGCATAATTTATATATCTTTAATAAATATGCTCACTAATTATGAATCTTTAAACTGATCATCATCTAGCCTTTAATGACTGTAGTATCGTTGTTTTCAGTTTCTTTTGTTTTTTTGTTTTTCTAATTTTTTGTGGTATTAGATCTCGAATATCAGAAATTGCTTCAAATTTTACCAGGGAAAAAAAAAAAAAAAAACCAAAAAAGAGCTTTGATAACTTCATCAGATATACAAAACAAACAATTTGCTACGAAGACTTGCAACTCTGACTCTTCATTCCAACTTTTTTTTTTTTTTTTTTTCAATTACAGTAAAAAGCTTCAAAAATTTATACATGAAATTTACCACAATTTCAAGATAAAGCAATCAATTAAAATTTAAACCCAACTCATCCAAATGCCAACGTTCTTCTCACATAGAAAGAAGAAGAAGCAGAAAAGGGACGGCAACACGTCGTTACCTGTGACTAGCAGCAATAACAGCATTGAAAAAAACCCACAGAGGCAGACAATGGTTAATTCACATTCAACTGACTTTAATTTCATTGATAGTCCACTGTTCCAAAAAACCAAAAGGATCAGTTTAGACGATCAGCAAAGGAAAAGACAGAGTATACACCCCCAGGAAAGTCCAGATAATCTACAGCCTTATTATCCCAACAGTATCCAACATAGAAGTACACCAAGTTTACCTGAAATACACTCAATCAAGTCAATGAAGTCGATGGATAAAGAACATTCATTGTTCAACAGGTTTACTAATGGGTCTAAACATAGCTTGCTGCATCCAGACCCTATAACGCTACGAGTTCCAGTGATACAGCTGGATACAGAAGATTCAAGTTCCAATTCAAGATTATTTCATAGTCAAACTGATCTGAATCATAATACAGCACCATCTCTTCATTCAGAGCATCTTGAAGAGACAATGGCTAATTCAGATAGTACAATGAAAAAAAATGAACCTGGTTTATTATCATCTTTCATTTCTGCTGCTCATAATGCTGCCAGTCATCTAACTTCATTCACATCTCATGACCAAATAACCTCACATCCTGATTCACAAGGATCCCCAACAAAAGATTCATCAAACAGAGCTCCAGCTACTAGTACAAATCCTGGTTCTTTTTTACAGCATCTAGATACATTATTATTCAATCAAAGAAATCCTTCAAGAACACCATCTCGTGAAATTTTAAATGAAGAGAATAACGATCAAGTTTCTAATTCAGAACATTCATTAATTGGGAATGTCAAATTTCAATCTGTTAGGAAAAGTGCTATAAATACACTAGGTCGAGGTGAATTAACTTTAGAAGATTTAGGTTTTACACCAAGTTCCAAATTGAATACAATTAAGTTACCAAACCAGGAGAATCAAACCATCCCAACTGAGCAATCTCCAGTTACATCTACTCCAATTCAACAGCTTGAAACCAAAGAAGATGAAGTTGTTAAAAGAAACTCTCTAAGAAGATCACTTTCACCTTCATTTTTCTCAAGAAGCAGATCATTAACCAATATTCCTCCTCAGGAAGATAAAACTGCTTTAGTTGCAACAACAGCAACAGCAACAACAACACCACCACCAGCACCACCACCACCACAACAACAACAACAACAACAACAGCAACAGCAAAGTTTGGGATCAGCAATAGATTTAAATCGTCTTTCAAAAGTTTTCTCCAAAGAAGCTATTAATGATCAATCACCAACTATTACTAAATCACATAGTTCGTCAATTGATTTAAAAGACGTAACATTTGCCAGTGTTAAAAAAAACGCTGATTTTCATCAACTTTTCAAATCAATTCCAACTGATGAAAATTTATTGGAAGATTATAGTTGTGCATTTCAAAGAGAAATTTTACTTCATGGGAAATTATATATTTCAGAAAAACATGCTTGTTTCAACTCAAATATCTTGGGGTATGTAACAAACATCATAATTCCATTACATGAAGTTGTTCAATTAGAAAAAAAAACTATTGCTGGTTTATTTCCTAATGCCATATCAATTCAAACATTACATTATAAATATTTATTTGCCTCATTCTTATCAAGAGATGCAACGTTTGATTTAATTACAAATATTTGGCATCAAGTTGTTCGTAGTTCAACAGAAAGAAATGAATATATTAATTATGCTGGAAGTTTAAGTGATAATGAATCTTACGATGGAAGTGATTCTGATTTAGCAGAAAGTGAAGGTGAAGATAATAGGAGTGCAAAGATTGAACATGAAGCGGATGATGGTGAAGGAGATGATGATACTGAAACTTCTGATAGTGAGATGGTAAGAGAGGAAAGTAGTATGACTGATGAAGAAGAAGTTGGTGATGATGATGATGATGATGATAATGATGTTGATAATGATAACGATGATTATTATGATGATGAAAAGAAAGTTAATAATGAGCATGGAAAGATTGGCCCATTGAAACATAAACCAACTGATCCTAATCATAAATTAAGTACAGGTGAAACTTTGATTAAAGAAGATGTGATTGATGCTCCATTGGGGAAAGTTTTCCATATATTATTTGGAGATGATACATCTAAGATTAAAACTATAATTGAAAGACAAAAAAATTATAATTTATCTGAAGTTCCAACTTTTAAGAAAATAGATGGTGTCAAGAAAAGAGAATATTCATATACAAAACCATTGAATGGACCTGTGGGACCAAAAGAAACATTATGTAAAGTCATTGAAACAATTGATCATCAAAATTTTAACTCATATGTTACAGTGACTCAAAGAACTAAAACTCCAGATGTTCCTTCTGGTGATGCATTTGAAGTTTGCACAACATTCTATTTATCTTGGGGTGATAACAACTCAACTAAAATCTTGGTTATTACTAGTATAAATTGGTCAGGGAAAAGTTGGATTAAAACTGCTGTTGAAAGAGGTACTATCTCTGGTCAAAAGGAATCAATTGGAATTTTGATTGATGAAGTTAAAAATATGGTTAGTAATAATAAACCAAATGAAAATCTATCAAATTTAAAACCAAGTATTGATCTACCAACTGTGGGACCAAGTCAACATGCACCAACTGATAATGAATATAAAAAATCAAATAATGAAGTTGAATTAATGAATCAAGTTTTCAATGTACCGGTTGGTACATTATACTCTGTGTTATTTGGAGATAATACATCATACTTTAAAACCATTTTAGAAAAACAAAAGAATTTTGATATTTCTACAATTCCAGCTTTTAAAAATGAAAACGGTGTTAAAAAAAGAGTTTATTCATACACAAAACCATTAAATTCCTCGATTGGACCCAAACAAACCAAATGTAATATTACAGAAACAATTGAGCATTTTGATTTAAATAGATTTATTCAAGTCACTCAATCAACAGCATCTCCAGATGTTCCATATGGGAATTCATTTACTGTTAAAACTAAATTTTATTTATCGTGGGCAGAAAACAATAATACAAGATTATTTGTTGTTACATTTGTTAATTGGACAGGTAAATCACTGATTAAAGGAGCTATTGAAAAAGGGTCATTAGATGGACAAAAAGAATCTATTGGGATTTTAAGTTCAGAACTACAATCAATTATTGATGAAGCTACCTCATCATCATCATCATCAAATGGTAAGAAATCTAGAAAAAGAGGCAAATCTAGATCTACAAGACGGAACAACAATAATGGTAATAATAATAATAATAATGAACCAGTAACACAGCAAGAAGAATCACCATTATTAATGGTTTGGGATATGATTACAAGTGTTATTCCTTCATATGTTATTTATATATTGGGTGCTATAATATTTTTCTTTATATTTAGAAGAATTATATTCCATTCAAAACAAAGTTATACTATTGAAAATGTTTCCAAAATTAAGATTGAAGGTCATGAATATTTAATTGTTCCAGTTATTGAAGATGGTAATTTATTAAATAAGAATACGAAAATTGGGGAAAAATCAGAGTATGAAATATGGGAATGGATAAATCAACGAACAGGGTCTGGTAGAAATAACGATGATAATAATGACAATGATGATAAAGAGGTTAAAGATCATAAAAGGTTGAAAGATCAGGATTTGGATGAGATGGTTAAATTGACTGAACAACATTTACAGAAATTGAAAAAAGAGTTGAATGAGAAATGATATTAATTTTGATGTTTGATAATTATTTATAGATGGTTTTTGAAAAATCTTTGTCTCTTTATTTGGTTGTAGTTTGTTGAATTTTGAATCATCAATTGAATGGAACTCGATTTTAAAAGGTTGAATTCCTTACTCATCGCTTATTCTTTGCCAAAATATATTTTTTTTTTTTTTTTTTTTTTTTTATATAAGTGAAAAGTTTTGAAACTTTTTCTAAAATAAAACTGATTTGAACAAAATAAAAGAAAAATGAGTGGCAAAGCTGTCAAAGGAGGTAGACGAACCAACAGAGAGATTCTTACAGGTGGTAAGAAGTATGCCTCAAAACAAAGCAAGAAATTTGGAGTTGAGGAAGTTGTTTTTGATAAAAGTTCAAGAGAGTACGTTTAGTGTATTTGAAGAAATGATCTTTAATATGAAAGTTGTAATTGAATAATAACACTTTTCTTTTTTCAAGGGAATATTTAACTGGGTTTCATAAGAGGAAATTGGAGCGTCAGAAGAAAGGACAGGAGTTTCGTAAAGAGCAGGAAAGATTGGCTAAGATTGAAGAACGTAAGAATTTGAAATTACAGAAACAGAAACAAATGGCTGAACAGTTGAAAGAGTATCAAGAAAGTTTGAGGATTATGAATCCTGATCTTAATGATGTTGAAACATCATCTAGTGAAGAAAGTGAAGTGGAAGAATGGGATGGATTTAAAGATGATGATGATGTTGTTGATAGTAATAATGATAGATCATTTTCTACTAAAGGAATATTGAAACGTAAAGAAGTTTATAGTAATGGAGAAAATGGTGATGAAACTGAAGTAATAATTGAAGATTATCAAATGAGTAATAGTATTGAAGAAATTGCCAAATTAAATAATGTTAATTTAGCTAAATCACAAAAAATTTTACAAGAAAGTATAGATAGAGCTCAAAAATATGCTAAATTAGCATTAGGAGAGAAGAAACCGAAGAAGAAGAAGAAGTTTAGATATTTAACTAAAAGTGCAAGACGTGAGAATAATATGAAAGCCATTGAAAGAAAAAAGAAATCAAGAGCAAGAGATTGATTAATCTACCTCACAAAATTTAAATTTAATTTATATAATAAGATTGTAGTCTATAAGTCTTGTAATTCCAACATATTTTTCCTTTCATTCACCATGATATTAATATATTCAACTTCAATTTTAATGAATACCCAAATCCATCTTCTAAAAATTTCTAATAATTGTAAAATAAAAATTCCAAATTCTGAATTTAAAAAAAAATTTGTTGATGGGAAAAATTTCCATAGCCAAATAAATCTTAATATTAAATCACATATGATAGCTAAATAATAAAATTTTTTGAAATTTTTGTAAAATAAATTTGATCTTAAAATATTGAAATTTTTATTAAAATTTTTAAATAAATTTAAATTCCAATCATTATTAACATCCCAGAAAAAAGAATAGGTTGAGTTGATTATCAATGCTAAAATGCTTAATGGGTACAGAACTGTATCTGTTTTAGAAGGATCCAATTTCAAAATTATCCCCAAAATCAAATTTGGTAAATTTGTTGAATATTTAATTAAATTTAAAAAATGTAATTTATTTCTAAAATTTGAGATTTTATACTCTGTGAAACATTGTTTCAAACGAATAAAAGTTGGAATTGATCCAATTATAAAGTCCAAACAAATTGAATCACCACAATGTCTATTAATATTATTTGAATTTTTAGAATTTGGTAAACATGAAGAATAATTAAATAAATGACATAAATAAATTGCTAAATCAATGAGAACTTTTGAGTATGAAGTTAATGTATCTGATAGCAAGATATCGTTTGTTCGTACCTGTTGATCAATTCCACCTATCAAAATTCTTTTGAAAGTTGTGAATAATCTTTTTGAACCGATATTATTTGGGTTAATAATTAAAAAAAAATTAGTGATGATTGTAAATAATGGGATGAAATCAAAGATTGTCAATTGATCTGATGTATTATCTCTGAAAACCAAGTGGGTGAGGAATGTAGCAATGCTTAGGATAGTGATATTAATACAAGTACGTTCATGATTGTTATAATAATCATGTGAATCAATTTTTAAAACTGTATTAAAATTCAATTCAACATGGTTTAAAATCTTGATTGTTAGCAGCCAAAGCCAGCAACCAACTAAAATGCAGCAGTTGACACGGTACGGCAATGGCAAAGTCTCGTCAAAATTCAGCATTTATAATTGGTTGTCGAATTCATCAAATATTGGGGAATTTTTCAAATTTTTTTTGTTTTTTTTTTTTTTTTTTTTTTAATACATTTAACAGAATTAAAGAGAAGCGCGTTTTATTATTTTTGTTAAAAGAGGATTCTACGAGTTGTAGCTTTGGAGATGGATAGTTCAATATGAAAAGCAGCTAATAATAAAAAATAAAATACAATAAAAAAAAGACGGGAAAAAAAAAAGCAGCTGCCTATTTTATTTATCAGGTTTAATTCCCATTTCTTCGAAAATATCACCAATTCTAAGCTGTCGTTGGTCTGCAATCATGGTGATCATACTAGTTGCCGTGTCCCGTAGCTCGTTATATGTTTTAAGGTCACGAATATGAGTTTTAACGATGGTTTCTGGGTCTTCAGAGGTCAATTGGCTTGTATTACAAGTTAGTATAGTTGTAAGTTGGAAAAGAGATCACAGACGACGGACGCACTTTATTTCAGTTTGCAATTGGGTAATTTGTGTGTTGAGTTGATCAAGTTCCTGTTTTTTTGTAGCAATTCTTTGCTCAATTGGCTGTTGTGTGGATTTGTATTTGTTAAACATCGCTTGTTGTTCTACAGATCTGAAATATTTTATATTTTATATTTTGATTCTTTTTTTTTTTTTTTTTTTAAATACGTTTATACAAAGGACAACAAAACAACATTAAACACTTTGAATAACTGTTAGTACATCATCTTCAATCAATACATCAAAATGATTAAGAATAAAAACACTACTGGGAGTCAGAATTTTCAGTGTTTGGCTTGAAGTCGGATCAATCATGCAAAAAACGATATCAGATTGGGGCGACAGTTTGTCATCATCCAGTTGTGTTTGTTTCTTCTTCTTCTCAACAAATAAAATGATGAAAAAACTCACTTCAATGACAATTTTATTGGTGTTTTGAAGTCAAATAAAAGAAAAGAAAGAATAAAAAAAAAACATAAAAAAAAAAAAAAGAAAATTTGTTTTTTGTAGTGAAAAAAACAGAAAATGTTTGGATGTTTGTTGCTCGTACCGTATATTTTTCAAATAAATTCCATTAAAATGGATAAATTGACCAGCTAATTGACTGTTTTAAGCCAAATATTTGTTTTCTATATGCTTGCAGCTTCATAATATTACTTTTCATAATTTTTCATCTCAATTTCATCACAAAATCACCAAATTTATTCTTTATCAAAGTTTCAAACCTAATAAAAATTAACTCCATTAATATAATTAGATTTAATAGCCGACAATTATAATTACATTTCAACAATGCCACAGGCAAAATTGTCTCTTGAGCCATTGCCAGTGTCACAGTTCACAGTGGGAAATCTTACTGATTTGAACGATCGTTTCAAAGCTTACAAGTCTCCATTGGCTGTGATTGCACATATTGATGTCAATGCCTTTTTCGCACAACATGAACAGATTAGATTGGGATTAAGCACTCAAGACCCAGTGGTTTGCTTACAATGGTCCACAATAATTGCTGTGAGCTATTGTGCTAGAGATTACGGAATAAATAGAATGGATACAATTGAAACTGCTAAATTGAAATGTCCCAATTTGAAAGCTGTTCATACAGCAGTATTTAAAAAAGGGGAAGATGTATGGAGGTACCATGATGCTGATCCAGAGTTTCCTAAACCTGCAGATCATAAAGTTTCATTAGATCCATATAGACGATCAAGTCGAAGAATTATGGAAATTTTTAAAAATAATTGTGACTTAGTGGAAAAGGCAAGTGTTGATGAAAGTTTTATGGATTTTGGTAGAATTGTCATATATCGATTATTTGAGATTTTCCCTAATTTACAAAGATTTGTTGAAGAAAATGAAAACGATACAAAATTACCTAAAATTGAAGAAATAAATTTTACCAAATTCCCTTTAATTGGTGAATTTATTAAATCAAATGAAGAAATAACTGAAAATAAAATCATTATAAAAGATTGGGATGATATTTTGATTTTAATTGGAAGTAAAATCGCTTTTGATATTAGAATGATTATTGAAAAAACATTGGGTTATACAACTTCATGTGGAATTGCAAGAGTTAAAACTTTAGCTAAATTAGCTTCTGGTTATAAGAAACCAAGAAATCAAACAATTGTTAGAACCTCAGTTATACCAGTTTTTTTAGAAAATTTCAAATTTAACGATTTTTGGTCAATGGGTGGTAAAACTGGTGAATTTATTAAAGAAAGATTGAATTTAGAAACTGATGTTGATTCAATCAATTTTATTAAAAATCATTTTGATTTAAAAGAATTAGAAGACGCGTTGGAAGATAAACAACTAGCTTTGAAATTATATCAATTAGTAAGAGGTGATTTTAAAGCTCCATTAAATGAACGAATTGCTTTAAAATCAATGAATTCAAATAAAAATTTAAGAGGAGACTCAGGGAAAACTTTTAAAGATGCTTGTGATTGGATTAAAGTTTTTTCATCAGATTTATTTGAAAGATTAAAAGAATTAAATGAAGAAACTTATGGTTTACAAAATGTAAAATTATTGAAACTTCGACCAAAAACAATTTCCATCATGTTTAAAAGTGCCAAAGATTTCCATAATCCTCATTCAAAACAATGCACGATACCAATGTTGGATCATGATGAATATAAACAAGGGTTATATGACTTGGGAGTTAAATTAATCAAAGAATTACAACAACAATATGGGGACATTTATCCTTTAATTAATTTAAATATGACAATAAGTAATTTTGATAATGAAGAATCAACAACATCAAGTATATTAAATTTCACTAAAAAAAGTTCAGTTTCATCAGTTTTTGATCAATTTAAAGCTCAAGAAGAAATTTCTAAAGCTTTAGAACATGAAAACAAATCAATAGTTAAATTCAAAGAAAAAGAACCAACTCCACAAGAAATTGAACCCAAAGTTATTGAATCAGTAGAACATGTTAATAAAAATGAAAATTATGAATTATTACCATCTGGAGAATCAAAATGTTTAAGATGTCAATCAATTATAATTGATAGAGTAGAACATGATGATCATCATTTTGCACAAGAGTTAAGTTTAGCCATAAATGGATCAGGAAATGGTCCTTTAGTAAGATCTAAAAGAGTTACTAGATCAAAAACAATGAATACATCAAAGAAGACAAAATTTGATAAAAATCAATCAAGATTACCATTTTGATTAAATGAAGGGCATAGATATACACAGGATTATTTATTATTTATTAACAAGGAATGTGAATTGTAAAATGAAATAAAATGAAATAAAATGAAATAAAATAAAATAAAATATCAAAACAAATAAACCCTTAATAACTTTAAGGATCTGTTAGAATCAAAGGAAGTAAACCACAACCTCTTTCAGGATTTATCAAAAACCCTGCTCTCTCTCTCTCTCTTAAACACACAGCTTAACATCATCATCATCTTACTTATTTTCTATTAATTTGTTGAATTGCTAATTTTTTAGCATACTCATTAGTAGTCTTAGTCAACGGTTTTGAGTTTTTAGAAATTAAGAAGTCTGAAGCAATAATGAAAAGTGGACATAAAACCCAAATTCCATTTCCTTTTGTCATTTATTGCGAGTCTTAGAAACCTTTTTTATACATTGATTTAAAGTGAATCTTATTTTTTTTTTTTTTTTTTTTTTTTTTTTTTTTGTTTGCGTTTTGATGATGAAAACAAAATATTAAATGAGAAAACAACGGTTCTACTGATTGAATTGAGTGATAAGAAATGAGTGTGAAGCATAAGACTGGCTAGAATTATGTTACTGCAGAGCAAAAATTTTATTGGAAAGAAATTGGAAGGAAATTGAAGCCAAATTGGGCAAGTTATGAAATTTTATACCGTTAATAGTATTAAACACTCAAAAGAATTTGGTGAATTAAGCTGTTGAGTATTTTACAACTAATGTGGTGTGAATGTTTTCAGTGTGCAAAAAAATGAGCGTATAAATATTGTTCTAGCTGCTCTTTTCTTCTTTTTCCCGCTTTTCCAAACTTACACTTGCAACAAAAAAGTAACAGATGTCAACTGAATTCCCTTATGCTCAAGGAACTAAACGTTCTCAGGTTGCTTATGAACGTAACTTGATTGAACAATTGAAAAACAACTCTTTGGGCCACTCACCATACCCAAATGACCTTAGTGAATTGAGTAAAAAATCAGTTCTTCCAGGTTCTTCTCAACCTAAAAAACCTTTTTTCGTTCCATCTTCGATTAGAAAGAAAAGAGAGGTTGTTAATGCTAATATCATGTATCTACCTGAACAAATTGATGAAGATTCTGATTTACCAGCAACTTTAAAAAAAAATAATACCAATAAAAGTTTTGCACATACTGATTATGTTTATCATAATAAAAATACTGATGAACTTCAAGTTGGTTGTTCAAAAGATTGGAAAGGCAAAAATTCAAATACAGAAACTCCAATCAAAGCTGTGCTGTCTCCAAAAACAGTTGCTGCTTATACTAAAGATGGGAAACATACATTAATCTCAAGTCAATATATTAATAGATATGAACCAACTAGAGAAACTCAAATCGAATTGAATGGTTCAACAACAACCTTGGAATCTTGTCACTCAAAATTGAATCCATACCCACCAAATTCATTAAGACATCGAGGTATGGCAAGATTGATTTTATTGAAAAGAGATAATAAACAATATTGGAAACAAGATGCTTCAGCAAAAGAACAACGTTATAAATTATTTGAAATTTCATCATTCTTGTTATTAACCAAATATCAATTTAATAAAATGATTGAACAAAAAAATGAAAATAAATTAAAGAAAAAACAGGCAAATTTAACTAAAAAAATTGGTAATTTATTTGTTTATCAGAAATTATATTATGATAAATCATTCCCAGGACAATTTCATACTGTGACACCAAACACTGAATTTTACAGAAAAGAGTTTTATCATCATGCACAACCTCAAGATTTGAATGAGATTTCACCTTCAAATAATAGATGGATTAATATTGAGAATTGTGATGGTTATAATCATAGATCAAATTTGAGTCGTAGATTTGAATATAAAATTATTACAAATAATAACTCAAATTTTAAAAATTCATTGTTCTTGGAGAATTTTAAACCTATATTATTTTTCCCAAATTTAAAGATTGTTGAAAAAGTTGGAAGTTTTGATGGGATTTTTGAATTCTTCCATAATTATTTAATGATTAACGTTGATCAAAATGAAAAGTTATTAAATTATTATTTTTTCACTGCAAGTTTTAATACTGTTGGATCATTATTAGAGCATAAAATTGAAACTGATAGTAAAATAATTATTGCTAATGAGATTCTTAAACATTTAAAAGAGTATGTTGATTTACTTGCAAATAATGAAAGTAAAACTGTTGATATTTATACTTTTAAAACTAGTGCCAAAACAGAACACGATTTAATTATCAAAAAATTCAATATAGTTATTGAAAGTGTTGTTCTAGGATTAATTGAAGCTTTCACTATCCTAAGTAATGGATCAACAATTGGATTCCATAATAAAAGAGAAAGTTTTTTTAAAATGTGTGAATTTTATACCAATTGTCCAACTCTTGATATTGCACAGTATGTGTTACAGTTAAGTACTGGTTTAAAAATGTTTAAAAAAAATGAATTGCCCGTGAGTATAAATGATCCAGCATTAATGTTTTTCCAGGAGTTTTATAAAGAATTACAATCAAAGGATGATTTTACAGATGTTGAAAAAATGACTTTAATTTTTATTAAATTTGTTTTAGCTTATTCTGAAAGTTCATATGTTTATAAATACATCTATAGAAGATTATTGTTTTGGATTGATAATATTAAAATTTCAGATTATAGAGAATTTGATTATGCAAATAAATCATATTGTTTAAAACATGATAAAACAATCACAAATTCTATTAAAAAATCCGTTCTTTTAAGCATGCAAACAAATAAACCTTTGATTGAACGTTTGTCTGCTTCACAAGTTAAAAAGTCAAACTTCAGCAGAGTAAAATAAATCTCCCTTATCTATAAAATAATATAATGTTGCATACAACAAAAATTATGTATGTACTATCTATCTAGTTGATGTATTAAAATCCCACATTTTCCCCCATAATGAAAAACTGCCGGTGAAAATTTTTGAAATAATTTAATTCAATTTCAATTTATTTCTTAAATGTCCAGTAGAAAACAACTCAAGAAAATGGTCGAGTGGTTAGTGGTTGTTTACGACAAGCCAGGTGCAGACAGATCTACTTGTCGTCCAGCGCATTTAGCAGCAATTCCAGCAAGTGTTGAAGCTGGTGAAATTACTAGTGCAGGTGCAATTTTCAATGAGATTCCACAAGAAGGGAAACCATTGAATTTTGCAGGTTCTGCTTTGAACGTTGTTGCTGACTCTAAAGAACAAGTTTTAGAGATTGTTAAGAAAGATATTTTTGCTAAAGAAGGAATCTGGGATTTAAATAATATTTTGATTTATCCTTTAGGTGTTGCAGCTCGTGTTGCTAAATAGACTTATATAACTTGATGTTATACAGAATTTTTGTGATACACAATGATATACTTGTAGCAAGTTGTAGGAATCAATTAGCTGATCACCTATGATGAATAGTACTAATAATTAATTGATTCAAAAAAAAAAAAAAAAAAGACTACGACTACGACTACGACTAAAACTAGATAATACCCATATCTCCATATTATTCATACTGAAACAAATTAATCTAATAACCAACACCAATCAAATAATCAGCCAATTTCTCAACAATAATAGTGGCTTCACCAGGTTGAACACCAGCAGGATAATGACCAATTAAAATGGTTTGTGTGGTTCTAACTGCAATAACACCTTCAGCATCATGTTTACCATAGATACTACGATCATCAGCTTTAATAACAAAATATTTTTGACCTTGTAAATGTAAACCTTGAGATTGTAATCCACTTGGATTATCATATCCAACTGCTAATGCACTGGCTTCTTGTGGTGAGAGTTGTAAACCGTTGGATTGAGCCCATGCTGAATCACCAGCCCTGGAATAAATGGCGGCTCTGTCAATTTTACCTGTACCGATCAAGTTATCTGTGTATGCTGTTTATTGTTGTTAGTTAGACAATTTTCCTGAATACCACACACTGAAAACTTTGTTACTGTCACGCAACAAAATACATTCTGTCCACGAATCAGCAACTGTACATCTACCAAATTTACAAATGCTAAGTCTATTGGAGAACAATATTTCAAATTTTAAAGATCTCTTACCATTAACTA
>JAJLVW010000138.1:0-18368 GCA_030570535.1 Starmera pachycereana
ACCGAGTCAAAAGCTTTCTTAAAATCCACTTGTAATAGAATTGGAAAATTTTGCTTGTTTTTTTTATCTGAGCTTTGATGAAACGTGTTATTGCTGCTTTTTAAGAGATTTAAAATTTCTTGGATGGTTGATTCAATTGCTCTATCTTCTAAAAACCCAAACTGAGATGGGTGAATTAACTTGGAAATAATCTTCGACAAATTTATTGCTGGTGTGTCTAAGAATGAATTTTTTGCTCAAAAATTTGAAAGCCCCTCCCCAGACTCGAACTGAGATCCAAACCTCCGGACGGAGAGATGTTAACCATTACACTAGAGGGGCGTCTACCAACTAGGCCAAAGCGGCAAGTTTGTCGGTTTTCTCTGAAATCTGCAATTATGATGTATATACATCACGTGATGAGCTTTAAGATAAAATTTCAAATTTTTGCTAATAATTTAATGAGGTTAAATGATAGAAGCACAAGAATTTAACAGGTTGTTTGGTTTTAAAAATATATAAAGTTCAACAATTTAATTAAAATAATTCCAAAACTTCCAAAAACCTGATTTAAAAGCACTTTCAAAATTTCAAAACGCGACAAATCTGGACATTAAATTGTCTGTTTTGGGAAATCTAATTGAAAATTTAAATCTTTGGAAATAAACTAATTGAACATTTTATAAGTTATAACTAAGTGTAGGTAAACACTGGCTGAATGGCAACTAAGTTCCATCACAACTCATCACAAAACACAACAAATATATTGAAATATGTCTTCTCCCTTACCGCCATCCTCTATTCGTGTGCCAAATTCAGACAACTTGTTTAGTGATCTGGCATCCAATGTTCAGAATATTGATACAAATATTGATGAGCAAAGCTACGCTAACCTCAATGATGACTTGGATAACTTGAACGGCAACAACAATAACAACAACGATGACGATGAGAACGAAAACGCCAGAGTCGAAAGAATCAATAGGACTAATTTGAATGCAATTAGAAAAATTACTGATGAAACTGGGGAAAGAATTAAAGAAGCGTTTGCTAATTTCTTACAAGATTTCAAACTTGATGAGGAATCGAACTTAAACTTGAACATGGAACAACAAGCTGTTAATGAAAAATTTAATGGTAGAGTTTATTTAGCTCAGTTGCAATTAATGAAAGAAAATGATAAGTCTACAATTTATATTGATTATTCACATCTTTTAGATCAAGAAGAAGGTGCATTAGCTACTGCCATCACTGAACAATATTATAGATTTTTACCATTTTTACAGAAAGGTTTAAGAACTGTTATTCAAAGACATATTCCAGGTTTATTGAAATTTAGTAATATTGACTCAAATACACAAAATAATTCAACTCAATTAACCGAGGATACTTTGATGAATGATGAATCAACTACAACTGGATCAGGTTTTACTGACCATGAAAGACATTTCTTTATCAGTTTTTATAATTTACCAATTATAAATAAAATTAGAGATATGAGAACTGAACAAATTGGTTCATTAATGACAATTTCAGGTACAGTTACAAGAACGTCTGAAGTCAGACCTGAATTATTCAAAGGCTCTTTCACTTGTAAAGAATGTCGTTCAATTGTTGATGGTGTTGAACAAGCTTTCAAATATACTGAACCAACTCATTGTCCCAATCCTGAATGTCAAAATCAAAGTTTTTGGACTTTAAATGTGGCAAAATCTCAATTTATGGATTGGCAAAAAGTTAGAATCCAAGAAAACTCTTCTGAAATTCCAACTGGTTCAATGCCTAGAACTTTAGATATAATTTTAAGAGGTGATATTGTGGAAAAGGCAAAACCCGGTGATAAATGTAAAATTACTGGTACTCAAATTGTTATTCCTGATGTTTCTCAATTGGGATTACCTGGTGTTAATCCTTCAACAATTAGACAAGCAGCCCCAAGAAATGCCGATGGAACTAATTCAGGCATTTCGGGATTGAGATCTTTAGGTGTTAGAGATTTAACTTATAAAATTGCATTTTTAGCTTGTCATGTTTCTTCTTTACTTGCTCAAGAATCAACTTTATTATTAGATTCATTGGATGATGATGACTTATATTCAAGTAATAATAATCAAGACCAAGCTAAATTTTTAACAAGCTTGAATGAAATCGAAATTGCTGAACTAAAAGAAATGGTTAAAGATGGTCATATTTATTCAAAATTAGTTAATTCTATTGCTCCTGCTGTTTGGGGCCATGAAATTGTCAAAAAAGGTATTTTGTTACAAGTTCTTGGTGGTGTTCATAAGAAAACTATTGATGGTATTAATTTAAGAGGTGATATTAATATTTGTGTTGTTGGTGATCCATCAACTTCAAAATCTCAATTCTTAAAATATGTTTCAAGTTTTGTTCCAAGATCTATTTATACTTCTGGTAAAGCTTCCTCTGCTGCAGGTTTGACTGCTGCTGTTGTTAGAGATGAAGAAACTGGTGAATTCACCATTGAAGCTGGTGCTTTAATGTTGGCTGATAATGGTATTTGTTGTATTGATGAGTTTGATAAGATGAATATTAGTGATCAAGTTGCCATTCATGAGGCTATGGAACAACAAACCATTTCTATTGCTAAAGCTGGTATCCATGCAACTTTGAACGCAAGAACTTCAATCTTAGCAGCAGCTAATCCAATTGGTGGTAGATATAATAGAAAAATTGGATTGAAGGCTAATTTAAACATGACAGCACCAATTATGTCAAGATTTGATTTATTTTTCGTTATTTTAGATGATACAAATGAATTGGTTGATACTCAATTAGCAACTCATATTGTTAATTTACACATGATGCAAGATGATGCTATTGATCCTCCATATTCAGCTGAACAAGTTCAACGTTATATTAAATATGCTAAAACGTTTAAACCAAAAATGAGTAAAGAAGCTAGAGATTTATTAGTTGTTAAGTATCAAGCTTTAAGAGCAGAAGATTCCAATTTTGGTGCTAATAGAAACAGCTATAGAATCACTGTTCGTCAATTAGAATCAATGATCAGATTGTGTGAAGCTATTGCAAGAGCTAATTGTACAGATGAGATTACACCCACTTTTGTTAATGAAGCTTATGATTTATTAAAACAATCTATTGTTAGAGTTGATTTTGATGATGTTCAAATTGATGAAGCTGAGGAAAATAATGATAATGCTCCAAGAGATGGAACTGATAATAACCACAATGATGGTGGTGATAATAACGAAGGTGATAATGATGATGATGATTATGGTGAAAGAAATAAAGATGGTCGTTCAAAACAAGTTTCAAGTAGTCAAAAGAAAGATAAAAAGAAATTGACAATTAGTTATGATAAATATATCACTATGATGAATTTGATTTTGCCAATCATTGCACAAGATGATAGAAATAATGGAGAAGGATTATCTGGTGATCAAATTGTGGATTTCTATTTATTACAAATTGAAGATTCATTACATACAGAAAATGATTATTGGAGAGAAAGAAAATTGGCCTATAAAGTGTTGAAGAAATTGGTTAAAGATAGAATTCTATTAGAGGTCATTGGTGATATCGAAGATGAGAACAATGAAGAAGTACCAGAAGGAGGCGAAAAAAACAAAACTGTGTTGTATGTGCTGCATCCTAACACAGCAATTGCAGACTATTTTGCTCCAGATGTGGATCAAAACCAACAACCACAGGATGCTGAAGAGTAAAAATAGAATAGAATAGATTGATTGATTTGATTTGATGAAATATAATAAACGGAGTTCATTTTGAACGATTGATCTTCACATCAGTGTACATGCAAAGAATTATAAAATTACTCAAAATTTCTCTGTCAACTCGACGCTTATATTTTTTTTCTTTCTCCATACTGACAAATTTTCATTTGAACTGTGAAAATATGTCCAACTACAACGCACTCAAGTCTCAACCCTACCTGTCTAACACACTCAAAATGATCTCCTGTTGCAACCAGCTAGGAGTCAAAGCTGTACTAAGAGCAAATGCACCAACTAGCATAACAAGATCTTCAACTCTACTCACAACGAGAAGATTCAATTCTACTTTCAGTAACAGAACAACTTCAAATGAATCCACTAAAGAGACCAAAAATAAAATCCCAATGTGGGCTAGAATCAAAACAGCATTCACATTTACAGCAGCCACAGGTTTAGTTGTTGGTGCCACCGGTCTTGCAGGTTTAGTCATATATTTGGTTGTCTCAGAAATTGCATTACCTTCTGGTGACACACAAATATTCAATAAAGTTGTTAGTATGGTGGAAAAAGATGATAAATCTCAAAAATTACTAGGAATAGAACCAGGTTTTAGATTGAAAGCTTATGGTGAAGTCACTGATAACAAATGGACAAGAAATAGACCAATTGCATCTACTCGTAGTTTGGATAAATCTGGTAAAGAACACTTATTTATGAGATTTCATGTTGAAAGTAAAGACAAAATTGGTACTGTTCAATTAGAAACTATACAGGCTGACGTTCTACATCCAGAATTATTATATGTGTTTTTGGATGTTCCTGGTGAAACTAGACATTACTTGGTTAATCCCCCAAAACCAAAAATTTTAGGCTCAAGAAATCCAAATACTGGTTTCTTAGGTGTTAAATGGGGAGTATCAAAAAACGATAAATAAGTAACAAAAAGAAACAGATTTCGGTATGAGGCCGGAGCTTGTTTTCTTTTTAATTGCATTGTTCAATCATATAAATAATTATATATTCATCACATATCCAATTTATTCTACATTTAAAAAGATAAATTATCATTATCATCGTATACTGTATTGTCCTTTGCTAATAAAATTAGCTGGTCAAGCTTGAAGCTTGAAATCTAAATTTAGTCTTGATATTAATAGTTTTCAATTAAACTTCAAAGAATGGTGATAAAACGACAAAAACCATTAATAATCCCGTAGTTAAAACAATCTTGGAATAGAAAACAGTTTGGGCATCATTTTTAGCTTCTTTAATTGACTTTTCCAAAGTGGAATAAGAAGAGTTCGAAGTTGAGTTTTTGTAAGAATTGACAACACTGATTGAATTTATTTCACTTAGTTTCTTAAAACTGTTTCTGTCCAAGACTTCCATACAAGATTCACCAGAAGCAGTGTTCATGGCTTTCAACTCAGATTCCAAAGCCATTTTTGTGTTTATTGTTGCAATTCCATTGAAATCGCATTGATCTCTTTTACCACCTTGAGTCAAATAAAGATTGTTCAAAACATAAGAAGCTTTTTGTAATGGAGAACAGTCAGAAAATTCACCATATTCACCCGTGATACCATCTCCTTTAATTGCAGAGCAGTCGGTCTTACCACATGCGTATTCAAAAATTGCAGTTAAATTGTTAACTTTATTATATGGAGAAACAACACAACCTAAGGATTTTTCCATACATGAACATTTCAAAGAATCAGGAGTATGAGGAATGGAAGAAGAAGCTGACCAAAACTTAGATGAAAAAGGACATTGTGGTGATAAGTATGCTTTAAAGTTCTTCTTGTAATCAGCCAAAGACACGCCTTGAGGAGTTGCCTTTTTAAACTCTTTAGCTAAATAATTGAAATCTTCTAATTCACGAACTGCACCAGAAGGGAAAACTTCAACCACTCCATATTGGTTTGGTTCCTCAAAATACATGTATGCAATACCTCCAGACCAGACATCTGTCATCAATCTGCTGTATAAAGCTTCAACTTCAGTGAATGGACGTGGTCTTTTAGTGTTACATCCAAATTCTGAGAAAAACACTGGCACTGGATAGTTCTTGAATTCCTGAGTTCTTTCTTTGTAGCCACTAGCCCAGTAGGTAGAATAACCACACCATTCGTACATGTTGATCCCATAAAAATCAGCCAAAGTCTCTTTATCACCACAAGCAAAATAATCAGCCATGCTCTGTCTGGTCTCAGCATCATCATTGGTGGAGTAACCAACTGGAATAGCCCTATATTTCATCTGCTTGATATAAGCTTTGATGTCTCTAATAGAGGATTTAACAAATGGTGAAGCATCTGTGTTAGTCTTATCATTGGTGACTTCGTTACCAGCAAAGAAACCCAATAGATTAGGATATTGGTGCAAAGCATCAACAACCTTCATGTAACGCTCAAAAATAACAGTGTCCCAAGTTGGGCTTTCTCTGTCAATAGACGTGTCTGGTTCACTTAAATCAGAAAGAATGTAAATACCAGCATTAGCAAAAGCGTTAAAACAAATATCGTGGCTCTTATTAGTGTCGATAGAATATACTCTGACAGTGTTCACACCCAATTTTCTCAAATAAGGCAAATCTCTAAGACAAATTGAAGGTTCAGACATTGGGTCAATAAACTTTTCACCGTCCATGTTCATTGCAAAAACATCAGTGCTGCCAACTCTACTTGGTTGATAGGCAATTCCTTTCATGAAAAACTGCTTGCCGTCACTGTCCGTAAAAAACTTGTTCCCAAAAGTGCTAATAGTGGAGATGGTTGGAGCATTGTCCTCAGATTCAATATCCAAGTCTCTTTCGATTTGGAGTTCAAATAAATTGTTCTTGTTGTTTGCAGCAGTCAGATTTTTTTCTGTTGGAAAACCAAAGGCGGAAATCAAAGATGATAAAATGAACAGAGTTCTGGTAAAAATCATTTTGGAAAGTTGGAAACTTGATAGAAAGCTTTGAAGAGCAACTAGAAGCAACTGAAGAAAAGAAAGAATTGCAATCTCTTTTTTTCCTCACTGTTTCCAAAGTGTTCATTATGTGTAATTTTCACAAAGCCTGCTTTTGACACAAAAAAAAATTATTGTTAGACTCTACAATTACCAGAACTTACACAAAAGTTAATCAAATATAATGTGAAATAAAAGTAAATAATATATATCAATTGAGCAACATGATTAAAACATGTTGTTTTAAAGTTGAAGCAAAAAAAAAATCATAGAAATGATCAAGATATAAAAATGCAAAATGAAATATCCAAACAACCAAGAATAGAACAAAATGCGTGTCTATGAAGACCCCCTTTTTGATAATCAAAACACAACATTTCTAATTGTAGAATTCATTGCAAACTGTTTCATTTTTTTTCTTTTAAAATTATTCTATAAATTTATTTCTCTGGCTTCAGTGTTTTGTAAATTGTTTTAAATTGAATCTTTTCTTTCCATCGTCGTAAAATCCTTCGGTTTATTGTTCTTTTATATAAATAAGTATTGTACATGGAATGTTTTAATAATAAACAAATATTAAAAATTCATCTTTTTTTTTATTTTATAATTTTTTTTTCGTCTTTAATCATGAAATTTTGTAGTTTATGCTTTGGTAGACCAGGTTGATAATGTTGGAGTAAATGTGTAGTAACCAGATAACCCAGTTGCATTGTTACCAGTATCATTATTATCTTTACCTCTTGGTTGAACAATGTTGGCAAAAACACCAGTCAATGATGAACCTAAATCTTTTGGAACATGGCTAGATGCAACAGCTGGACCAACAATACAAGCAGCAAAAATAATTAAAATCAAAATGTATAAAGACAAATATCTTTTAACCATTCTTTTTCTTAATTTAGCTTGTTTTAATGAGTAAATTGGTGGACGGATTTGTCTGGATGGTTTCAACCAGAATAACATAACTGAATGCCATCTATCAATCAATGGAATACAAACTAATGGAAATTGACAGAATAAGATAACATGACCTAAGACAAAATCAGCTGCAAATTCAGATAATTCAATGATTTTAGCAACAAATTCTCTTGATGGTTGAGTCCATGCCATCCAACCCATACCTTTACCATACCATTTACCGGTCCAGAAAGCAATATTAGCATTATCACTCTTAAATTCACGAGTCAATAGTAACAAAGTCATCAATTTGAAAATGAATCTTTGGCAGTAAATACAAGTAATAACACCCATCAACATTCTAGTGAAATTGAAACCTTCTAAGACCCACATGATAATGAAACAAACAATGTGAATGATAACTGCAACACCATGTGCAAAACCAGCCATAACTGAACCAGTCTTTTTACAACACATTCCAAATAATGGACCTGAACAACATGATAAACCAACACATAAGAATAAAACTCCCATATCAACAACGATCGGAGCTAAAGTACAAATAATAATACGTAAAGCAGAGTTCACAGTTGTAGTATCTCTAACACCGGTTTGAGCATTGATAAAAGTGAAGGCAACAAAACAACCAGCAGCATAAAGGGTGGTTGGAATAACATCAGCAAAAACAACATTAGAACGGTGAGCTCTTGAGAAATCACCAGCCGCTTTTTCTGATTCAACACCCAAAATCTTACGTTTATAACCAGTGATACGTGCTCTTGACATTCTGACATAGCCAATCCATGAGTTTCTGTGCCATTTGTTGTTACCTCTTGATAACCATCTAATGAAATCTCTGTAATCAATGAAGAAATCATCCCAAGCAAATTGATGTGGGTTGAAAATAAATGGTGCAAAAATCAAAGAAGATAAAGAAGCCCAGAACCATAACAAGGCTGGTTGCCAATATGCAACTGTACCAAATAAGATCATGATTAAACATCTAACACCCATGTAAATAGCAGAAGTAGCAAATCTTGAATATAAGACTGAGAATGGAATACGTGCAGTAGCAAAACCACGACCAGTGGAAATATAACGAGCACCACCAACAGCTAAATCATTGGCTAAAGAACTTGAGTAAATTTGACCAGTGAAAACTTCAAACATTGGTGATAAAGATAATAAATGACGGAAAAATCTTTGAACAGCTTTCCAAACGCCACGTTCAATTAATTCTTGAACAAAAATTGGAATGAAAGAAATAAAGAAGACAATGAAAATGGATAAAGTATAACGTCTAACCCAATCAATTGCTGGAGACAAGTTGTAACAACCAATTGGATATAAAATATCGGTGATTGGTTTATTCTTGTCATAGATACAGATAACAGATTCATGAGCCAATGAGTTCAAGTTCACTAAAGTCAAAGCAAACATTTGTAAAGATAATTGAATGAACAAGTTGTTTAAATGGAAACCAGCATGACCATAATAGAAAGATAAAAATCTATCTAGCGGTAATTGAGTACCCAAGTAGTAATATTCTCTTGATAACATTTGTTCACCCATACCAGCACCAATTTTAGTGGTGAAATTCAAAATAGAACCAAAACCTAAATCTCTACCTTTACCACATTGAAAATATTCAGAATGTTTGATACGACCACCTCTTAAAACAGCATTCATACCAGCATAAATATCTTCATTCAAATGTAAACCTTTTTGAGCTTTAGAAACACCACCTCTGGTAGTCATAAAAATTGCATTGATAAAATCAGGATGACCATAATGTAATTTACCACCAATTTGAGCCATTGTTCTTGCAAAAAGAGTACCAAAAGTTTGTTCTTTACCAGCAGCAATATCACCCATGACACCAGAGTTTTCAGAGAAAATATATTCTCTGGCACCAACAATAGCAACTGGATAATTTTTGATTTGTTCTTCATATTTCAAACCTGGAGCATATGGGTTAACTTGTTCAACATTTAATTCTTCAAATTCGGCCAAAACTGATCTAATTTTCAAACATTCTTCCAAATAATTATCTTGATTAGCATCAATCAATTCAATATATTCACCACGGTAGAAAATCAGCGCATGATTTTGATTATCAGATTTACCATCACCAAGAATAGGATTACCAGATAATTGAACTCTGAATTTTGGACGACGACGACCATTTTCTAAAATTTCACAATGACCATCAATAATAGCAGAATAAATTCTTGGTTCATCACCTTCGACCAATGGAGGTTCCTCATCCAAATAAGCAATTTGTAAATCTGGATAAGCCCTTAATAAAAATTCTGCATTTTCTAATTCTTCTGGTTTGAATTTAGTTAATCTTTGCATAGAAACAATGAACTTGAATTTTCTTCTAGCCATTTTTTCCAATTCTCTTTCTAAACCTTCTGCATTACCACCAAACATTTGGACAATTTCTGGATTTTCAACTCTGTACAATAATTTGATAGCCCTTGCGTAGTTCATGAAACCAGAAACGGTACGATATAAAGTTTGAGATCTTAAAGAAGCCCAGATACGAGTTCTTAAAGTATATTCCGGGGCAGCAGATTTGAAACCAATACAGTAGAATGGTAAATCATCAATTTTAGATTTCAATCCATTTTCATCTTTTTCATCAGTATTATTTTCATAAGCAGCAGTTTCTTCAGCTAGGATTTTGGTATCTTTAACAAAACAATCCCATTCAACTGGATGTAACTGTTTCAAATATTCCAACAAAGTAACACGTGAAAATTGATCATCTTCTCTAATAATTTCTCTTAAAGATAATAAAATCTTTTCAGAATAATGAGGAGTTAAAACGGTGAAAGTTGGCATGTTATCAACTGGTAATGGTTCAGGAATTGGAGTAGCTAACGATTGAGCAAAGAATGAGATACGACGTTCAGCTTCAGAGTTTCTTGGGAAAAATTCAGTTTCAAAATTGTTATCATCTTGAGAAACAAAGAATGTTGGTGCTCTAAGAGTTCTTTTACCTTCAATTTCAGATGGGACTTGATGGTATAATAATTTCTGAACATGATCAATAGCTAATAAATGTTCTCTGTACATGGAAATGACAATTGCATTCCAAACTTGAGAAATCAAAACTTTTGGTTTATATTTAATTTCCATATCAGTAGTTGCTAAAATCTTGGAATAAATTCTTTTTGGTAATCTTGTGAAGATGTTTCTCCATGGAGTTAAAATAGAAATACCCAAGTAAAATGAACGACCAACAGAGAAAACAGTGTTACAGACAATGTACCACATGTAAGTATCCAAGAAAAATAAGATGAAATCAGTTGCATACATCAAACCTAAAGTAATTTTGGCTTGCTGTTTACACATAACAGCACCCCACCAATAATCACCAACACACCTCATAGTCATGGTGGACAAGTTTCTGATTGGATCTCTTAAAGACAAAACCAATAAGAAATAAGATTCTGATAGTTTAGCACCAAAAACAGTGACCCATAATAAGTAAGACATCCACATATCAATACCTTCTAATGGAGCAAAGGAAGCAGTGAAAGTTTGAGATGCAACATATCTTCTTGTAGAACGTTTCATATAAGATGTGAATAAACCACCTAAAGGCATAACTGAGAAAAAAACAACTGTAGCAACTGCAACGAAAAACATGACAATTGAAACGGCCAATGCTGCTTTTGAGTAAACAGTCAATGGATCATAAGCAAAAACAAAGATAATTGGACCTAAATTCACAGCAAAGATACCAACTAAAAACCAGAAACGACGAGACAAATGTTGAGCTCCAGCCCAGTTTCTTGGAACAAAACACCATTCACAAATAGTGGCACAAAGTTGAATAAAAGCTGCAAAAGTACCACCTAAAGCTGCAGAAGACCATCTATAAGCAGCTAAAGGTTGATTATTGACTGTTTGAACATAGTTTTTGGTGTATAAAGTTGGTGAATTGTAAGCCATGTACATCCAGTAGAAAGAGCCATGGATAACCCAGATACGGTTAAAATTTGTTAAAAGATGGAACCATGTTCTGGTTTCTTTATAAGTTTTAAAGAAAGCCATATCCCAAATAACTTCACCTAATCTAACATAACGGTTTTCTGGCTGGAGATCAACTAATCTTGAGCCATCTTCAAAAACAATTTTAGAAATACCTTCTGGGTACCAAAACAATTGATTGACATCATCATAACCAATGACTTTATTATGATCACGTTCACGTTTAACGTAACGACCATCAACAATCTCATAAACTTGGGATCTAATGAAACGGTATAATGGAGTAATAACTCTGTTCAAGTAATCACCTTCTGGAACTGGTTCAACTCTTTGTTGACAAGCAGGAGAATCCAAATAATCTAAAGCACACTTGTAGATGAAACATAAACATTCTGGAGTAAATCTAACTTGATTTGCTTCACCCCAACATAGTAAGTAAAGAGCAATATGACGAACTCTTTCTAAAGGAGTTAAGGAATTCATTTTAGCCTTCCATCTATAATCAGCAGCCTCTAAAGAATTATCACCTTCCAAGTTCTTTAAAGTTTCTTCGGTATTTTCTTCACCAGTTTCTTCAACAGCTTTTCTTGCCTTTTTAGATTTCTTTTTAGCTTTTCTTGCCTTTCTTGATAATTTACCTAGTTGCATATTTCTAAACCCAATTTCTTCATCAAGATCTAATTGAGCTGCAAAATACCATTTTTTATAGTTTGCTCCATCACCTCCAATATAGTCGGCATGTAATGATAATAAAGCTTGAGCAGGAGACATTCTTGAAGATCTCGAGTCTAATAAAGTCATGAAATGATCAAACATATTTCTCATAGAATCTCTTTGAAACCCAAATCTATTAGTTAAATCAATGAAAACATCTTCAATTTGTTCTATGGAACATGGGGCTTGTTGATCAGCGGTCCAAGCTGGATATGGGTCGTTTGGTAAAGCAACAGCAATAGCGGACGGGTCAAATCCTCCATTTGCACCATATATTGGAGTAGAAGCACCGGATGATCTTGCACCATAACTCATTTGAGAAGGAGTATATTGAGTACCATAAGAATCATAACCTGGGGTACCTGGTGCATTTCCATAACTAAAATCAGAAAAGGCTTCTTGGTCGTTGTTGAAACCTCTTGGTTGGTCATAATAGCCATCTTGACCATAGCCTTGATCATAACCTTGAGAGTAATAAGAAGCATCATTTTGAGGATCATAATATTCACCAGTTGGTTGTTGGTTCAAACCTTCTGCGGAAGCTTGGTAACCATCATTGTAGTAAGGACCTTGAGAGTTTGGATCCTCATATTGATTCTGGTATTGAGCAGCATATTGATCATTATATTGTTCATACTGACCTTGGTCGTAATTTTGGTCGTACTGGTCCTGGGCCTGGCCTTGGTGCTGGCTCTGGTCGTAGTACTGTTGGTGGTTATCGTTGTAAGACATGTTACCAACTTAATCCAACTATTAGTCGCGCTGTTAGTATTTGAAATGTTTCAGAATTTTTCTTTTTTTTTTCTCGCGAGAAATAATTTTCTGATTTACATAGCAAAAAAATGGAAAACGTCTGAAAAAAAAATGAAAATTGTTGCGCATTGCAATTTTTGTGTGAACACACATCAACAAGCGTAGAAAAGGCAACAAATTTCATGAGTGAAGCGGCAAGCCTAAATCTTGATCAGTGAAATAATATTTAGCAATGAAGCAAACAATTCAATGATCTCGATTTCTCTCACGCTTCTTAGTCATCAATTTAACCACTTTATGTCTATCTTTAAAGAAAATTATTCAGCACACTGGTTTTTAGTTTAAAACTTAAATATACTTACTTTTTGTCAAAATAGTTGAAAAGATGGTTGAAATATGGATCCAGGTGTTGTAGCAGTAGCACTATCAGAAATTGGATAGAACTTGTTCTCTAAATAGCGTAGAATAAGCACAACAAAACACGTAAGAAGTTGTTCTTATTTGACGCCTTTTTTCTTAACAAATGGGATTCGCCAATGAGTTCACTATGCGGATGAGCAGGAAACAGTAGTGGTTCAATATACCGGAAGTGATAATGAAATAGAAGCCTTTTTGGGGGAGTTCACGTCTTCAAAAAACAAGTTGTTGTTCCTGGTAGCAAAACAAACTTCTATTATAAGATGGATATTTAGTCCACGCGCTTTGGGGATTTGTGCAAGCTTTATTAAGCAAAATGCAAACAGCAAGTAAAGCGTAGCAGATGTAGTATTAGTAACACAGAACGGGACGCTGGGTGCAACTGTAGGGAGGAAGGAAGAAAGAAAGAGAGAAAGAAAGTGTTCAAACTTTTATTTTACTTTCCAAATGATTTGGTTTCATGTCCCATTGCAGAGATTTCTATTAGAGTCTTAGACTTGTCGACCTCTGGCCCTCTGTCTAACTTTCTGCCTACCGGATGGTTCAAACTTCACTCTGCCCAATGCCTAGGCCTTAGGCCCTAGACTGAAAAAAGGTGTCTGCCTATTTTTTCAAAGTTTAGGCAGCTCCGCCAAAGTTACAGGCTACAGCAGCCAGCTTATCAGTTGTTCCTACGTACTACGTCTACGTACTACGTAGCCTGGCAAGAAGATCTAAAAATTTCTAAGTTCCCTAAAAGGGCAGTGTTGGCAGATTAAAGGGCAACTTTGTATGGTTCAACTTTCAACTTTCTAGTGCAAGCAGATCGCACTGTCTCCTAAACTGGCTATTTGCAGGTCCACAACATACTTAAAACAGTGCTTTTAAGTTTTAACTTTTGACCCGCCTTCAGGCTTCCACTAGCCAAGGCCCAAAACTGCCCAAAAAGGCTGCTATGCGACACGAAACTTGAAGAAACACGAAAAGTTGTTGCTGCCAACGCGGTGGCAAATTGTCGTTTCGCGTGAGCTGCTGCATAGTGCACTGGTGCTAAAAATAGCACAGTCTGGACTTGTTTTGCCAGTTGACATAATTTCCTGAATGTGGCAAGCCTCCCAATAGGGGAAGCTTTTTGAGTTGTAACTTGTTACTAAGCATAAAAAATTAGAACTCAGGAGTCAGGAATCAGGACTTAATAACCGAGGCATTTTAACCTTTCTACAGATAACAAACTTTGTGTGCTAGGTTCGATTCTGCAAATCGGTATTATTTTGAGTATTTTTAAATTTATGTATTTACCCGCCTGCATACTTGTTTCTAGTTTAAAATTTTCTAAATTCTCTGTTGTCTCCAACAAATTTCAAAAAAAAACTTGTAAACCTTTTCAATTGATTCAATTAATTTGAGAGAGAGATTGTGCGCCATTGCATCGATTTTGAAATCCCTCTACCCAACTTAACATTGAATCACATTTCATACAAACGTTTGTTTTGATCTCAACACAGTGGCTTTCAAAAGAAGTTCATCTTATAAAACCATTAGAATCGACGCCACTGCTTTTTTTTCTTCAATTTTGCTTGAAATCAATTAGATAAACAAGAACGATATTCAAGTACTGTTTTTGATAAATATTTGCGAAAAGTTCAATTTAAATCCCATTTACAATCTTATCATTTGGAAAAGAAAATCTTAGATTTTATACATACAAATTAGTATTATCATGTCTGCTTTGACCCAAATTAGTTATAGAGCTCCAAAAGCTGTACGTTTGATACAAGCCACTCCAGTCTATGAAGAGTTCAACAACATTCCAACACTTTCATCTGATGTCAGAGTCTCAACTTATTCTCCAGATGGGAAATATTTTGCTTTCACTCAGCCAAATTTTGTTACTATATTAAATCCAGATAATGGTGAAGTTTTGAATAAAATTGAATTGACTGATGTTTTTGACATTCATTTTTCACCAAAATCTTCTTATATTTTAACTTGGGAAAAACCTATCAAATCAGAAGAATCTGGTAATTATCATAATAACGTTAAAGTTTTCAAAACTGAAACTGCTGAGTTAATTGGAGAATTTTCTGCAAAAGATCAAAGCGGTTGGAAACCAGATTTTACTGCAGACGAATCTATTTTAACAAGATTATTTAAAAATGAAATTAAATTCTTCAAGTTAGATGATTTAAATTTGAACAAACAATGGGCTAGTTTAAAAATTGAAAATATTTCGACTATGAAATTAAGTCCTGCTTTAGAAAAACCAACAGTTGCAGTTTTTGTTCCTGAAAAATCAGGTAAACCTGCTACCGTGGCAGTTTACCCTATAAATAAAGAAACTGGTGAGTTCAATAAACCAATTGCATCAAAATCTTTTTTTAAAGCTGAAAGATGTACTTTAAAATGGAATGATTTAGGTACCGCTTTATTGGCATTAGCCTCCACTGACGTTGATTCTTCAAACAAATCTTATTACGGCGAAACTACCTTATATCTATTAGGAATCATTGGTGGTTATGATTCAAGAATTCAATTAGATAAAGAAGGTCCAATTCATGATGTTACTTGGTCACCATCTTCAAGAGAATTTGGTGTTATTTATGGGTTCATGCCATCAAGTACCACTTTTTTTGATTCAAGAGGTGTTACTTTATACAGTCTACCACCAGCTCCAAAAAATACCATATTATTTTCTCCTCATGGTAAATATATTTTAGTTGCAGGGTTTGGTAATTTACAAGGTACCGTTGATATTTATGATCGTCAACAAAAATTTGCCAAAGTTTCAAGTTTCCAAGCGCCAAATACTTCAGTATGCTCTTGGTCTCCAGATGGTCGTTATATCCTAACTGCAACTACATCCCCAAGATTAAGAGTTGACAATGGAATCAAAATTTGGTATGGTAATGGTAAGTTAATTTATAACAAAGATTTAAAAGAAGTCTATCAAGTTAATTGGAGACCAAGACCTTTGAATTTGTTCCCACCTATTAGAGCTCTTGATGACGATCCAGAAGTTCATCAATCTGTTGTTGAATTATTAGCAAGTAAACCAACTCAAGCTAATAATGGAACAGATTCAAAACCAAAAGGAGCATATAGACCACCACATCAAAGAAATAGAAATGGTAATACCACATCTGCACCACAATCATTATATGAAAGAGAACTAGCATCAGTTAAACCGCCACCTGGATTATTCAAACCTCGTGATAGAGTTCGTGTTGTTCCAGGTGCAGCAAAAGCAGTTGAAAAAGAAAGTAAGACAACTATTAAAAATCGTAAAAAAAGAGAAAATAAAAAAGCTGGCGAAACTGATACTTCAGTACCAATTGAATCTTCTGTTGCTCCAGCTGCTGCACCAGCTCAAAATTTAGTTGATGGTGTATCTTTAGAAGATAAAAAAATTAGAGGTTTATTGAAAAAATTAAGAGCAATTGAACAATTAAAGATGAAACAAGCTAATGATGAACCTTTAGAAGACACTCAATTATTGAAGATCCAAACTGAAGATAAAGTTAGAGCGGATTTAGAAGCTTTAGGTTGGTCAGAATAAATTAATTCAATGTGTACATATATTGGTTAATCTGTTTAAATGACTGTTGTTTACTATTGGTTTTTTTTTTTTTTCAATGGATTTTGCATATAAGAAGGTTTATTTCTTTTATTGTGTTTATTGATTTTAATTCAATGTCACATGTGTGGACTGATTTCTGTAGGTTTTAATTATAATAGTATGTAATTCATTCTTAGGGTAATAGAGTATTACAGAAGTTGAATTTTAAATCGATCTGTATTTTTTTAAACATGCGTAGAATTATTATTAATTATCAATTATCAGCAAAAACGAGTTACGACGTCGAGATCCATACTAAAAAAAACAGAGTATAATCAATGAGATTAAAAATTCTATTCAGCCATGGAACTACAGCAGTTGTCTCAATTGATGATGAGGCCAAGCTATCCGATTTGTTCACCAAGTGTGTCAAAGATAAACTAATTCCATCAACTATAAATCAAAAAGAAGTTAAATTGAAGATCGGGTTTCCTCCTAAGGTGGTAGAGGCTGATTTACATGAGAAGCTACTGGACGTTGGTATTCGTGCTGGAGAGAAATTGATTGTTGAATTTCAAGACAAATCTAAAACTATTGAATCTTCATTAAATGATAATACAATTACTCAGATGAAAACCCCATCTAATATACCTTTTGAAGAATTACCAAATTTTGGGGTTTGTATTCTTCGAAAGACACCAGATGATAATTCATGTCTTTTTGCATCAATATCGATGGCGATTTTCAAAAATTATGTTGAAGCAGCTGAATTAAGATCGGTTGTTGCAGATACAATTAAAAAAAATTCTAACATTTATAATAGTGCAATACTTGGGAAAGATATCAATGATTACTGTGATTGGATATTACAACCTACCAGCTGGGGAGGTGGAATTGAACTAGAAATCTTATCTAAGTATCTGAATATAACTATTAACTCAGTTGATGTTGAACATAATAGAATTGATAAGTTTAATCCAGATAAAGAAAATTATATAATCATTTTTTACACAGGGATTCATTATGATTTGGTTTGTTTTTCAACCAGTCTAAGTAAAATTGATGATCAATTTGAAGATATTTCAGTTTTTCAAACTAAATCAACATTGGGTAAAGATTTGCTGAACAGTGCATTAAAATTAGCTAAAAAATTATTAGATAGTGGAACCTATGTTACCAATACTAATAGTTTCAAAATCAAATGTAATGTTTGTCACAAAGTGTTTACAGGAGAAAACGAAATGAATAAACACGCTGAAAGTTTCAAACATTTTGATTTTTCGGAAATTATGTAAAGCTGAATATTTGGGAATCATATAAATGAAAGATCATTATAATGTACAAATATTGATAAATGATATTACCGCTTTGTGGAAAAAAAAAAAAAAAAAAAAAAT
>JAJLVW010000141.1:5867-16681 GCA_030570535.1 Starmera pachycereana
CAAAAACCTGAAAAATTATTGAAAAAAAAAAATAAAAAAAAAAAAAAAAAAAATTATAATTATAATTATTATAATAACATGTAGCATGTACTATAATTTATAATTTATAATGTAACATGTAATATAATTTATAATATAACAATATAACATGTAATACAACATAAAAAAACTCATGCTGAATGCAGCAAAATTACATACAAATCGGAGAAAAATTTTCCTGATTTGAATTCTGAAGATTTGAAAAATTTAGAAACTGAAAAAATGATTAAACTGTTGAATTGTTGTTAGAGTTACAACTTACAAGTAATCAATTAGCAGATGTTTAAGTAATAAATAAATAAGTAATTAATAAAATAAAATAAAATAAAAATAAAATAAAAAAAATCCCCGGTTAAATTAAAACTTTATAAACTAAAGTTTTCCTTGTTTAAATTCTTTAAAATAATTCAATTAATATTTAAAGAGTACATTCAAGATGTTTCAAATCAACAGACTTTATCAATTCATTTCTTCACCTTCAGAAACACCAAATGTTATAACTGATGGTAATAATCCACCTCCAGTTATTAAAATCTTGAATTTCGAACCTTTAAAATTGGCCAAAAAGAAACATTATGTTCCTATTAATCAACCAAAAACACGTTCATCTTCTAGCAATAAAAAGAAGAATCATTTCAAACGTTCACAAGGACGTCCTTTCAATAATAGTTTACAAGCTCGTTTCGTTATGTTTGATTCAATAAATGAATTTATTTTATCAATTTTAAATAAAGAATCAATTGAAATGACACAATTATTAATTCAATCTGATAAATCAGGTGCATCAATGTTTCATTCAAATATGATTCAAATCAATCCAATAATTAATAAAAATAATTCATTAGAAAATTTCAAAATTAAATCAATTTCTTTTAAAAATTTTCCAAATGATAATGATGATTCTAAAAATTCAATTTATTCAGAATTAAGTTCAATTTTCCAAACTTCAAATTTCACTTTCATTAAAGTGATTAGAAACAACAAGGGGAAATTAATTAAATTTGAGATTTTATCAAATTTGAATTCAATGGGGAAATTTAATATTAATTTCATTAAAAAATTCATAACTTTTCCTCGTTATAAATCAAATATGAAGTTGTATTTGGTTAAAGGGGTTTATGAGCAAAATATCTCTTTTTTCAATGATTTTAGAATGTTGATTTGGGAATGGCAAAATAATGTTTTACAAAATCAAAAAATTTTGATTAATAATGATATTAAAACTGATTGAATCTTTTTTGCCTTTTGTTGTTGTTGTTGTTGCTGATCTTTATCCTATCCTATTCATTTCATTTCATCTCATTTCATTGCATTGCATCCTAGTCATTTTTAATTTTGCATTTTTTTTTTCTATTTTTATTTTTTTCATATATATATATATATATACTTGCAATAATGTTTCCTTTTTTTTTAATAATTTGCATCTTGAAATAAAATAAAATAAAGCAAAACAAAACAAAACCATCAATAATCCAATTCAAACTCTTTATTCTTTTTATTCTTGCCCTTCTCCTGCTCATTTTTAATCAACTGTTGTCTAAACTTCTCACACTTCAATTCAATCTTTTCTTCATCATCAACCCCATCATCTTCTAATTTATCTCTAAATTCACTAACTTTAACTTCTAATTCTCTTTTCCATTCATGATCGATTAATTCTTTACTTTTCCTAGTTATTTGAATTGATGATTTATTATATTGTTTATCTAATTCTTTTGATAATAATTCACGTTTTGTGTAGTTTGTTGATTTTTGGTGTAGTTGTGATTTCTGTATAAACCCATTCGTTCCTGATCCTTTTGCTGTTGAAAGTCCTATTCCATTATAAGACATCTTTCTTCTTTCTTTATAAACGACTAATTATTGAAAAAAAAAAAAAAAAAAAAAAAAAAAAAAAAAAAAATTTTAACTGCGCCACAATTTATGCTGCGCAAACCAATAAAATGGCGCGGGCAACAAAACTGGTTTTTTGTTTATTATTGTTTTTTCCAAAGAAAAACTATTTCATCAAATCCGGTTTCGTGGTCTAGTTGGTTATGGCATCTGCTTAACACGCAGAACGTCCCCAGTTCGATCCTGGGCGAAATCAGATTGATTTATTATTTTTTTTTTTTATTTTTTCATGATTGATATTTTTGTTGTTATTAAAGTTATATTTTCAATAGCTTTTGCAAATTCTACATTTTTAAGTTTATTAAATGTCCATAAAACTACCAGAGTTTTGTGTTTATTTTTATTAAAGATAAAATAAAAAAAAATAAAATAAAATAAATAAAATAAAAAAAAAAAAAAAAGAAAATATGACTGTTATATTGATGCAAAATGACTGTTAATGTGTTGATATAATCAACAATTGATGATCAGTGTTTATAATCTTCTAAAAAACTCATAAAATAATCATCTTTAAATTCTAAATCTTTAATTAAAAATTTCAATCTTTTAAAATTATTAATTTCAAAATTTGTCCAAAAATTTAATAATAATGATTGTTTATTATTAAAAATTAATGAATTTTCTTGATTCATTATCTTCAAAAAATTTAATTCAATAAATACCAATATAAAATTATAATATAAATGAAATTTCATAATTTTTAAATTTTCAAATTCAAATTTATTTAAAATTAAATTAAATTTAGGTGAATAAATTGAATTAATAAATTGATTATTTTCAAAAAATTTCAAATCAATCAATTGTTTCTTTAATTTAGCATTAATATCTAAAGTTTTATCATAAAGTAAAGAGTTCAATTTCATTAAAACACTAATTATACCAATCAATAAAAAATTTGAATCATCAAATAATGTAAAATTTAAAATTTTTTTATAAATAAATTCTTCACTTTCAATTTCTTCTTCATCATTTGAAAATTCTTTATCAATTTTTGTTTCTTCATTCCTATAAAAAATTGATGGTCTTTTAAATTTAATTGACATATTTAAATCAATAATGGCAATTTCAAATGAATTCATTAAAATTTTAAAATTTTGAAATTGATGAATTCTAATAAAATTTTTCAAATTTTTAATAATAAAATTACATGATAAAATTTTTTTATTACAAATATCAAATATTTGTAATTTTGAAACAATATTTAAACTTTGAACAAAAATTAAAAATATTTTGGAAAAATTTTCAAAATTTTTAATGTTTTTCAAATATAATAAATGATAAATTAAATCTTCAAAATCTTGAATTGATATTGAATCAATAGGTTCAATAAAATTTGAAGATTCGGTTTTGAAATCATTTGAATTTGTTGATATTGAAAAACTATAATCATTATTTTGAATTGGTAAATTTGAAATTTTTTTTTTAAATAATTCAATATTGAAAAAAAAATTTTTTTTTTTTTTTTCAACATTTTTATCATTTATTAAAATTGATGTTGATTGAAATAATTCAAATTCATTAATTTTATTATCAATAATTCTAAAATCTTCTTCACTTTCTAATAAATCTTCTAATGAATGATATTTTAAATATGGAGAATAATCATGTTTATCAGAACCTTTATAATATTCAGCCACTGTAAGTGATTGATCTAAAATCCTTATCTGTTCATATGGGACTCCATTTAATCCAATTGGTTTAAAAAATTCATTTTTAAAATTTGAATATGATCTATTATCTTTTTCACATTTTTTATTTGATTTAATACAATTATGACAAATTGGTGTTGTTTCATCACATTTGATATGTCTCATTTTACACGTTAAGCACCCATTTCTTGATCTTGCTCGACGTATTTTAATATTTTGCATTTCTCTCTCTCTCTCTTTCTCTCTCTTTCTTTCTCTCTAATTCTAATTATATTATAATTGTAAATAGATTTCTTTTGTTTCCTCTGTAGAACTTGCTTGGAATCATATAGAGGTTGAATTGGTGTTTGTTTCTTTTTGTTTGTTTCTTTTTTTTTTTCTTTTTTGTATAAATTGTATATCTGATGATCTTCTTAATGTACTGAAATATAAAGGGTTAGAATATAATATATAACACAACCATTTTTCAACTTAAATCAAAAGAAACAAAAAAAAAAAGTTTATACTCATTTCCCATTGCTTTTTATGATTTATCTTGTCTCGCATTATGCATGGAACCCTTCTCTGTGCAGCAAGGAGCAGAAAACACTTTGTTTCAAATTCTTCCAAATTTCAGGATAGAACATTCCATGCATGGACCTGCTGCAAAGAACTCAATTTGATCTTTGATCATCGACTGTCTTAAATCTTCTCTGCGTATTTCGTTATTACGTGAATGCGTATATTGAAATTTTATTAAACCAATGAAATATTATATGAGTTTTTAATTAATTAATAACAGTGACTATGTGGGTTTCTTGTTTAATGGACGTTACTTGTACATTTCAAAATTTTCTAGAATCAATGAGTCAACAGCGTCACTCGTTGATGTTACGGAATTTGTTATGAAAACTATTTAATTAAATTATGAACCGTGGGTCCGTATATAGCTATTGAATAGTTTTATATGTTAAATACAATAATTCCGATCATGAATTATAACTCATGGTTACAGAATTTAATTAAATGAGTTATATTATAATAATTCCGATCAACTTATAATGTTGGTCATTTTAATTTCTTAATGAATATTGAAGCTTCATAACACTTATCTAACCTGGTCAATTGCATGTCAGATATAATTAATGACCATTTCAACAGTTTATTCACCGATCTTACGGTGTTTAATTTTTTTTTTTGACGTTGTATGAGATAATAAGTACTATGTTGCTGCAACATTGCTGTTTTTTGATCCTGCTTGTTTGTTCATTTCTACGAGACCGAATCTTGTGAGTCCTTTCACCTAGTGCGGTGACCGGTCTACGATTCGACCTAGCAAGAAGCAAGTTAGGTAGAAAAGAGAAATTCAGTTATACTTTATCAATAATAATCTCGAATATTCACAGCCCACACCGTTTACAACCATTACTAAAATCAAAAAAACAAAAAATCAAAAAATCAAAAAAAAGTGTATGTATAACAATGCAACTTTAACATCGCTTAAATCTCAGTAATAACATCAATCAATATTTAGCATGTTATTTATAAATTTATATGTAACATCCATCGAGATTGCTTTAATCGGAAAAAAAAAAAAAAAAAAAAAAAAAAAGTTAGTAAAAATGATATCAAAGTCCCAAAGGTTTTGAATCTTGATTTGAATATTTAGATTTTATGTAATCTAATAGTTCATAAATTGACTAAAGATAAAAAAAAAAAAAATTGTTCACATGTTGGGATTTAGGTGGTGAGTGATGTTATTAATATTAAAGTCTTAGAAAGTGGCAAGTGATAAAAGATAATTAACAAATTTGGATTATATGCAATATTTAAATATAATCATATCTCGATAACAATCTCATCTATTAATTTCAATTTCAAAAGTATTAAATTAATATCAATTCTACAACAATTTAATTAACTTAAAATATCAAAATTCAATCATCTTATAATAAAAACCCATCATTCATAAAACTGCTAAAAATCCATTTTCATCATATCCAGAATAAATTCTTGCATCTTCAGATAATTTCCCACAATGTAAAAAAACATCATCAGTTAATAAATTTAAACTTTGTGCAATTAATTGAATTGGAACACCTTCTGGCATTGATGGGGTGTTATCTGCAATAAATTGATATATTCTTTCCAATACATTACCACCACTCGAAGATGATGATCTTTCTGCATCCGTTGGACCACTCACAAACAATTTATTCCCATCACCATTATTATTATTATTATTATTATTATTACTGGAATTCAATTTCCCTTGAGCTTTTAAATGAATACTAATTGCACTTAAATAATGATATAAAATTTGATTAAAATCTTTGATCTCTTTGAAAACTGAATGTTGAATACTTTTCTTCCCATTAAATTCTTTAACTGATCCAATAACTGAAACAAATTTACCTTGAGTTAAAAAATCTGTACCTGAATTATCAGGATTTTTATCATCCAACCATTTATTAATATCAATTGTACCTGTCCCATCTTCAACTTGTATTTTTAAATTAATGGCACCATCAGTAATTCCACGAATAACACCAATAAATGAAACTGAATTCAATTCTAAATTGTTTATAACAAAATCTCCATCTTGAACAACTTGTTTACTATCTAAAATTTGTTTGATTGTCACTGGAATTAAAGTACTTTTAGAGTATGTTCTACCTTGTTGAGATCCAGTTGCACCATCATTAGTTGTATCAAACCCTCCTGAATTATAATCTCCTCCTGCACTGTTATTATTATATCCGTTGTTGTTATAATTGTTTGAATATCCTTGATAATCTAAAACAAAAGGGGGGGGGAGGCGTTAGTATTATATTTATTTCTATTACATCTTAAAAAATACTTCATACTGCTCATTTTCAACCCAATTTGACGCGTGTTTTGGTTGTAATTTTTGAAATACTATGAAATTTTATTTCCATAAAATGGTGGCCAAAAAAACAAAAAAAAAAAAAAAAAATTTGTGAAATATCGCGTTTTTGTTGCACCAACAACATATTGAATTTCAAAGTTTATTCAATTTTTATAATTTTAAAGATTAAAAAGTTTATTAAAAAAGCAAAATTGAGTAGTACATTACAATTTTGATAAAATTAAATTAATTTTTTTTTCTTTTTTATATAATCTCTAAAATTCATACTTTACAAAAAATATCAATTCTTCAATTCATTCTTTTGGTAATGAATGAACTTTATTCTCATCAGCTTTATTCTTCTCTGGTGCATCTTTAGCTAAATGTCCAATCAACCCTTTCAATTTATCAGGAATCTCTTCAAATACTAAATCATCTGGATCTTGAGATATGGATTCTCCTTTATTTTTCAAAATATCTTCAATTGTTATATGATCATCTGAAAAAATCTATTTTTTGTTTTTTTTTTTTTTCAAAAAGTTAGTTATAAAAACACTATATGCCAGTACTAAATACTCACTTTTAAATGATCAGCAATTAAATGCCTGTTTTTACAACCTGGACATGTGATTAAAATTGTTCCCTTTGTGTATGCTTGTTTGGAAATTGTATGACTTGATCTTGTATCACATTTCTTACATGTGAAGGCAATCATTAATTGTGGTTTATCTGTTTCAAATCGTGTTGAGGATGATGTTGAATTAAATCTTTTGATATTTGAAAAAATTGGTATTATTGGATTTTTGTATGTTGTTGATGGGATTTTAATAGCTCCATTTTGTAAAGTTTTCAATAGTGTAAATCTTGTTGATGTTAAATTTCTTAATGCTATGGTTCTAAACATCTTTGTATTAAACTTGTTGAGTTGGTTTGTTGGTGATAAAATTTTAATGAAAAAATATTAGAATTTTTGATGTAAAAAATTTCTGCTGCACTTACCAGAAAATATGCAGAACTAGACAAACAGTGAAGTTTTTACTTTCGTCAAACTTGGTTTCGTGGTCTAGTTGGTTATGGCATCTGCTTAACACGCAGAACGTCCCCAGTTCGATCCTGGGCGAAATCAAATTGATTTAGTTTAATTTTTTTTTATTTTTTTTATTTTGAAGCCTTGCCGGGAGTTCGAATCTGAACAGTGCTGTTTTACTTTTTCTGAAGATATCAAACTGGTGGTGCACTAGAGACGAAAAGTGAAAATAGTGAATGAAGTACATTTCCAAATCGATTGATAACAGTCATCATCATATAAAACTATTATTATAAAACTATTATTTAGCTCTAAAACCACCATCAACAAAAATTTCTTCACCAGTAATATAGTCACTTGCAGCACTAGCTAAAAATACAATTGGACCTTTAAAATCATCTGGTGTCCCCCATCTATCAACTGGAATTCTTTCCAATAATTCTTTGCTTTTAATTGGATCGGAAACTAAATCATCCGTCATATCGGTATGAATGTACCCTGGAACAATTGAATTAACATTAATTCCTTTACCTGCCCATTCATTTGACAAACCTTTAGTTAAAAGATTGACTGCACCTTTAGATGCAGTATATGGAATAACTAATTGTCCTCCAATAAAAGAATATAATGATGCAGTATTAATAATTTTCCCTTTTAAATTATTTGATAACCAATATTTACCAAAACTTCTTGATAATTTGAAAACTGAAGTAATATTAACTTGCATAACAAGATCCCAATCTTCATCACTTGTATCTTCAGCAGGCATACGTCCTGCTGATATACCTGCATTATTAACCAAAACATCAACTTTACCTGTACTTGATTTCTCCAATGAAAGTTTCAAGATATTACCAATATCTTCATTGTTATCAAGATCTGCTTCCACTGTGGAAACAATAGCACCTAATGATTTAACTTTCTCAACAATTTTAGATGGAACAGTGGATCTTCTATGAACTATGACTAATTCAGCTCCTGCTTCTGCCAAACCAGTGGCCATTCCAAATCCAATACCTCTGGTAGCACCAGTAATAACAACAACTTTACCCTTTAAGGAGAATAATTCTGCAGACATTTTTTATCTAGTATTTGTTATTCAATTTCAATAAGGGGAGGAGAAAAGATCTGGGAAATTCTGTATCTTAAATATCTGTTATAAGTATTAATAATACTGTTGTTAAGTTGTAAAAAGTGAAAACGTCCAAAAATTTGTCAATAACCAGAAATGACGTTTTTTTCCCTTTTTGATGCACTCGCCACTGCCACAGTAAATGCGCCACGGAACAACCAACTAATTTAATACAAATTACATTAATGATATTTATATCATAGACAACAAATATTTATCTATTAGCAACTGATTGCTGAAATAATCAGTTTTAAATTGATAACTTTTAGGTTTTGATAATAGTAGCTGAAAAAAAAAATTATGTTAGCATTGATTCAAAGGCAATAAACGTAACTAAAACTATTTATGTAATAATGTAATAAATAAATTCATGTTTTCCAATTATCTTGATTTTCTTTGTCAAATTGCTTTGATTTATTTCAATATTTTTTGCTCTTCTTTAATAAACAAAAACAAACAGAAATTGAGATTTAAAGTTTCTTTTAAATTATTATCAGCAAATAAAAAGTCACGCGGAAAATCACGCGGAAAGTCACGTGATAATTGTTTAAATTTTTGTGTTTTTGTGTCAATAAAAAAAAACAAAAAAAAAAAAAAATTATGAAGATTTATTAATTAAAATTAAGAGAAGAACTGGTTTTAAAAGATGTAGTTGAATCACATTTAGCAGCGTAAACAAGTGTTCAAAGTACAATGAAGCTCTGTGTTTTAGTGGTTACATTCTTAAGTGCTGCAGGTTTATCTTCAGCTTTGGTTCATCCAATTGGGATTCATGGTCGTTATTTTATTGATACAATCACAAGAGAACCTTTTTTTCTTAAAGGTGTGGACTATCAAGTTGGTGGATCTTCTGCTGTTAGTGAGGATAAGGATCCATTGTCAGATCCTGATGCTTGTGCAAGAGATATTGTTTTATTTCAGAAATTGGGTATTAATGTGAGTTAGTTGACAATAGAACTATTATTAGTTTCAAAGTGTTGGATTAACGAGCTTGATGATACTAACTTTTGCAAATAGGCTGTTAGAATTTACTCCGTCAATCCTGATTTAAATCATGATGTTTGTATGAGTTTATTAGCTGCTGCAGGAATTTATCTTGTTTTGGATGTAAATTCTCCATTAGAAAACCAGCATTTAAATAGATATGAGCCTTGGACAACTTATAATGAGCGTTATCTTGAACATGTTTTTAAAGTTGTGGATCAATTTTCTGGATATAACAATACTTTGGGGTTTTTCGCTGGTAATGAAATTGTTAATGATAAAAAATCAGCCAAAAATTCACCTGCTTTTATTAAAGCTTTGATCACTGATATGAAAACATATATTTCACAAAACTCACCAAGATTTATTCCAGTTGGTTACTCTGCAGCAGATGATTTGAATTATAGAATCTCTTTATCAAAATATTTAGAATGTTCTAATCCAATTGAACACAATGATTATTTGGATTCTGTTGATTTTTACGGTGTTAATACTTATCAATGGTGTGGTGAACAAACTTTTTATACCAGTGGCTATGATGTTCTTGTACGTGATTATGAAAAATATACAAGACCAGTATTTTTCAGTGAATTTGGTTGTAATGAAGTGACTCCAAGAGTTTTTGAAGAAGTTTCAGCAATGTTTTCAGAAGACATGATTGGAGTTTTTAGTGGTGGGTTAGTTTATGAGTTTTCACAAGAACCAAATAATTATGGTTTAGTTGAAGTTGATGAGAAAGGTGATGTTAAAATTATGAATGATTTCGAACATTTGAAAAATCAATTCACTACAGTTGATTTACCAACAGGTAGACAAATTGCAGAGTTAATGTACAATAGGGGAGATATCAAAAAACTTGGAAAAATGAAGATTCCTGAATGTGAAGAAGTTTATGATAATTTAAGTATTGATAGATTTGTTGATAAAATGTTTGTTGAAGAATTAATTTCTGAAGGTGTTGAAGTTGAAAGAGGGAAATTTGTTCCAATCGATGAGGAAGATTTAACTACAACTCATGATATTTATTTTTCAGATGGTTCAAAAATGCCTGCAAAGGAAAAGTTCATTAAAATAACCACTTTAATTGATCAAATTACTGAATTTGAAGAATATAAATTAAGATCTTTAAGAAATAATGGTAAGTATACTAACATATTATTAGTTCAATTATTTAAATTGTGACTAACAATTTTCTGTTTTTTTTTTTTTTTTATAAAGAATTTTGTGATTAACTCTCCTTTT
>JAJLVW010000143.1:0-15555 GCA_030570535.1 Starmera pachycereana
TCCTAACATCCTAACATCCTAACATCCTAACATCCTAACATCCTAACATAATTATATATACATAATAATACATATTTCTACATAAATATACATATTTATACATATACCTACATAAACATACATACATATATAAACTACAAATTATACATTAATACTCTCCATTTTCTTACCTACACTACCCTTCATACCTTCCATACACACTAACACAAACTTAACAATATAAATAATCAACTAATCAACCCATATAAATACCTTTTTAACCAAAAAAATAATCCACCAAAACATCATAACAATACAATCAACTAAACAATTTCTCTTTACCAATATATCTTAACACCATCAATATCAATATACCTACATCACTATTTAAAACAATCACAATATCTAAAATATCTATTTAAAATCCTAACAAACTATCCCATAAAATATCTCAACAACATAATCATCAATACAATATACTTATTAAACTACCTCAATAAAATACAATAAAACAAAAACTCCTAACATCATTATCATCATATATCTCTTTCAAACCTCATAAACTTCTTACTCAACATTATTATATAAACACTTTTTTAACAAAAAAATAATACTCCAAAACAAATAATCAATAACCATATCATCAACTAAACAACATCATTCCACCAATATTCTTAACACCAATAATATCAATTTACCTACAAACATCACCTAAAACTACTATAATATTAAAATCAATTCATATAATCACTTTTTTAACAAAAAATAATATACCCATATAAACATTCAACTACAAACTAATAAATACAATCCACTAAACAACTTTTTTCTACCAATACCTCAACATCATCTCAAACTACCTTCATAACATCCTAACAAATATTCTCAACATCATCATCATAACCCATCAAATCATTAAAAACCTACTCAATACTAATATCTTATCACTTTCAATTTACTAATCAACACTAATAAAAATACTCAAACATCACAACTAATCATTTCAATACCAACCTAACATCCTAACATAATTATATCATCTATTTACTATTCATAACAAAAACATAAACAATAATATCCATAACTAAACAATATAAACAACTTAACATCAAACCAACTTTCTTAATCTAATATCATCATTAATATCTTAAATATCCACACAACAACTTCACCAAACTTTATCTTAACAATCACACTTACAATAATTAAATCTAATTTCTTCAACTATCAATACACATAATCTAATAACTCATCACTCAAACAACATAACTTACTTTATTAACTACAACATCTACTCAATCATCAACAATCACAACTACACTTACCCTCCTTCTATAACTCTACATCTAACAATACAACTTAACAACACCAAATAACTTAACATCATACTAAAATCATCAATCATCTTAACCAACCAATACACAAATACAATAAATAACTAAACAAACTAACAACTATTTCTATATCTTCAACACAATTACATTACAATACAACAACCTTCTATCAATAAACAACTAACACAAAAACTTACACTAATTTCATTAACTTAAATATCCTCATCAACACACAAACTTAACTTTATCCACTACACTTACCCTACCTACATTATTATCATTAATAAACTACACCATCTACTTAATATCATCAACCCAATAACAATCCAATTCAACATCACAACAACCTACACTAATCACAATCAATCACATCCTAATAAATATAAACTCATCAATCACAACTAAACTTACCCTCCTTATATATTTCAATAATTCCAACAACTTAATAACTATCCATCATACTACAAATATTAATCATCCTAACCAATACAAATCAACTCAACAACAATAAATAATTATTTCTAATTCTTAAACCTATCTTCATCAATCAAAACATCATCAACTTTAACCATCAAAACATTTAACTTACCCTACATATTCATACCATATAAATACAAAAATTCAATAACAACTACACCATTCAACAACAACTCCATATAACATAACAACCCATTAAATACAACCTTAACAATACTAACAATAATACCAATACTTATAAATTATCAATTTCCACTTACTATCATAAACAAAATTACACTTTTTTTCTTCATTTAACCTCTTTTCATTAATACAATCACAATTCAACATCATAACAATTTCTATAAATAATAACCATCTCTTATCAATACTTAAACTATCATAATTTTAATCTATTAATTCATTTTATTTTTAATCACTAACAACTTAACAAAAACATTAACTTATTCTTTTCAACATTACAAATTCATTCACTAAACATCATAAATACACTACTTCAAATTTATCTTAACAACTTAAATATCCATCAATCTTTAACTCACACAATTTCTTTTACTTTTATAACATTAACAATAATTCATTTAAACTACTTCCAAAATTTACTTCAATTTATTTCATTTTTATCAACTAACCCATCTTTCCACCCATTATTAATCTAATTAACACAATCATATAATATTCTTCTTATAACTTAATCAATACAAACTAATATCCAATCATTATCAACTCAAAAATCATTAAAACAAATCACTCCAAAACATCAAAAATAATAACTACACAATACTAATCTTAACATCATAACAACTTAATCATATCACTAATCTATAATTAATCATACATTACAAATAATTCCACTAAACACTATAAATTAACTTAACATCATCTTCTTCTTCACAATTACTAACTCAATCATCTTACTAAATTAACTTAACATCATCTTCTTCCTCACAATAACTAACTCAATCATCTTACTAAATCAACTTAACAACAATAAATAATTATCTTCCTCAATCTAAATATTATCAACTTTAACTACCAAAACATTCAACTTAATAAAAATAACCTTTCATACCATATAAATACAAAAAATCAATAACAACTACACCATTCAACAACAACTCCATATAACATAACAACCCATTAAATACAACCTTAACAATACTCACAAATTATCAAATTCCACTTATTATCATAAACAAAATTACATTTCTTTCTCTACTTAACTTCTTTTCATTAATACAATCCCAATTCAACTTAACAACACTAAATAATCCAACATCAAAACAATTCATTTCTAATTAATACTTAAACTATCATAACTTTAATCTATTAATTCATTTTATATTTAATCATTAAAAACTTAACAAAAACATGAACTAATTATTCATTTCAACATCATCCCCTAAACATCATCATCATCAATAACTACTAACAACTTTAATCTAATACACACATTTATCATTCATCTAATTATCAACTATTATTTTACACACCCAATAAACTTTTACAGCATCTAATATACTCCACAAATATACATCAGTCTTTTATTTAATCATCAGCATTAAATATATTACATTTTCAAACCAACTCTCATCTAAACCAAATTATAAATTTCTCAATTTTTAAACGGTTTAAAAATATCTATTATAATTACCTCAGACACCTTTAGTAATTACATTTCCACTATATCAAATTACACTCTCCACCTCATAAATAAGTTTGCATACAAAATACACAGCTATTAAATATTTGAAAATTTTAAAAAACAAAACCTTTTACTACACCTTCTATGGATGATTTTCTTTCAATAAAAATAAACAGCAGTATAGCTCAAAGGTGGTAAAAAACATAATCCAGAGTTGGAGTTGGTAGGATTAGTTTTGTACAGTAAACAACCCATTTTATTAATGTATCTATTTTTAGACTGAATTTTTATTCTGCATCAGATCGCCTTACATAGCATTTGCATGTATTTGCATAAATCCGAAAATGACGTAATGTCAACACGGATATAACTTCCTATTTGTGAATCAACATAATTACCAGATTTGGACTTGACACAATCTTATCTTGCAGCAGAGTGCATAAATAATTGTGACACATTTTCTTATCTGATCGGATAAATTTCCCATTTGGGACATATATCCTTGTATCTCCAAATCAAAATAATTACCCGATATGGACTTCACATATACTTATCTTACAGCAGACTGCATAAATAATTGTGACACATTTACATATATCCGCGTCGGATCAATGCTTATTTATCTCTTATCATTTAGCCACATAAAACCGATAATAAGTGAAATAAATTTTGAAACTACTGAATCTCCTCAATATTAAAGGAAAGACTGTTTGATTGCTTTTAGCTTACCTTTCTTTAACTGATGTGATACATAAACTATCATTTTATATGATACATTACTTGAAATTCAAATATCAAATTTTATTGTTATATGTGGCAAGTGAAATAATAAAAGTAGTAAATCAAAATTATTAGCACTAATAGAACTTAAATATCTTTTTGTTTTAAATACTCTTTTAATAGAATAGGCCCAAAATAGAGTCATTAAAGTATGACTGACTTGATAATTAGTTTTGCAATGTGGTTTTTATATTTGTGATATAGTCAAATCATTGAATTTTAGAATTCTAAATTTTTTTCAAATTACCACAACTAATCTTAACTTCTACTTGTACACCAGCTGCTTTGAGTAAACAAGTACAAGGGTTACTTTCAGTGATTATATCTACTAAATGTCAGGGCATTAGATTTGGTTTTATCATACTTTTGTGGTGGTTGATAGTCGGTAGTTTAATCTCATGCAAATTAAACTGAAATCCACTCATTCAAAAGCTTTTAAATAAAATTCAAATAACTGTATGATGAGCTTTTTGACATTTATTGCTTCTATTTAAGCACCTGTAAAAATTGTATTTCATTCTAAACACTGATAGTGTTTATTTTAAAGTGCTGAATTATTTACAGAAAATAATCAGAAATTCAAGCTATCTCAAACTTGACAAGATCAATCTTTGAATTGAATAGCTGTAATAAATTCATGAGTATCTCAAGGTGCTGAAGCAGCTGCTGTTGTTAAAACTTATAGCTATCACTAGTAGATAAATTTTTGTTCATTTATTTTCAAAGATTTTAATCCACAAGCACAATGAACTTCATAAAACTTGACTTCAAACTTGTTATTTTATAAGCAATTAAAGTCTCTAATGTTGCTACCATTATCAAATCTACGAAAAACAACTCTACAAAATAAATTTAAAGGTACCTTTATCTTTTAAATTTGCTATATATATTTAATGAGGTTTTATATGAAGATGGGAAGTGTCTCTGCTGCCATCTTTGATATTACCATCTAATTGGAAAGAAGCACTAGAATCATAATCTACTATGACATCTAGCACCATTTCAATCATTGTTTTTCCCATCAAACCTATCTTGAAATGAGATGAGGGACATTTAACTTGAGCTAGAAATACTGGAAATCAATAACTTCATAATTTTTGAAACAAGTTTTTGATATCAAAAAAATACCTTTAGTAAAAGGACATGCGTCTACTGAGTCTAAATCTACTCCTAAAACTCCAACAACTTGAGTTTTGAAACAATTATTGAAAATTTCAAATTGCCAAAATACGCTAAAAAATCAATAATGAATTATTAGAACACAGTAAGTAAAATTATCCTAGACAGCAATGAACAGCTTTTAATCCGTCTTTTGATACAGCTACCATCGTTGAATCATATTGAAAACAATAAGATTTTGAAGTTCTCAATGCCTATTTTTTTCAATAATTTAGCAGCTAGAATCTAAGCACTTGTAATACCTACTAGAAACGTTGCAAGTACTTTCAATCTTATACAATAGTTAATAAAATGCAATACCCACCACAAAAATCTTGAATTAATACCCAGATTTGATGACTCTTTAGTCCTCTTTTTTCAATTATTAGTGTAAAATCTGCTGAAATTGAAAAAATTTAAATGGACGCTAGGGACATCAACTGTAGCACTAATACAGTAATATAACCTTTAAAAGGCAATACCAGTAATTAGATTCTCAAATAAACAATAAAAGTAGACTGTTTTGGGTGTTCAAATTTTTGTTAATTGATAGGAAATCAGTTGAAAAAAACAACTATAATTGGCTGTTAGAAACGTTTGAAGTAATTGGAATAGCTTCTATTTCCCTTCAAAACTCATTATCAATGATTCAATCTGGAAACAAACATCAAAATTTGATAGCTGTTGGCGTCGATTTTTTCAATGAATAAAATAAAATCTGTTGAAATCTAAAAAAGACTCAAATTGCTGTTAGATATGCGGAGAGTGGCACCAATAGCTTTGCAATGCAGCTTGAGCTTAGAATCTATCAAAGAAATTTAAAAATACAATGAAAATTGATGATTAATGAGGGGGTTTTAGAATAATTCTATTCAACTTCAACAGTGCTTGAAAACTGTCAATACAATTTGAGATAAGTTGAGAGTAATGGAATCTTTCTCTTCAATGCCTAATTTATCAACTTTCACCACAATACCTTCAAAGAAACAACAGATTGGAATACTTGTTTAAGTCTTTTCAAAAAAAATCTTTAAGATTAAAAAATTAAAATACCTTTTGAAAAGACAAACCACTGCATATAATTTGATGATTGTTTTTGTTTAAAGTAGTTCAACCAAACAAAAGATAATTTGAAGCTAAAAGAACCAGTAGTAAATATAGCTAATTTTAATGCATTTGTTGTTATTAAGCATAAGATTCATTGATAAATAAATGGTTCAAATGTTTGAAGTTATACGGGAAATAATGTAGTCATGAAATTAGATGATCCAGAGGTGGATTTTATGATGCTTTTGGGGTGCGTATAATGATATCTTCTTGAACTGAGCTACAAAGTTACTGGGCTATCCACACGGAATAAATCAAGCTCAAAATACACCAGTAAAATAGTAGACATATAATCTAAATTAATTACGCTGCAAATCAGTGACTTCAAAGAAATTGAAACAACCTTCAATTACAAGAGCAGCACATTCAATATAGGGAGATGGATGGGTTACACCTATATCTACTTCTAAAGCTTTATTAAATTTTTTTTTGAGAGAGTTGTTAAGAAATCAAAATTTTCAAATTACGCTAGAAATTAGTGAAAATGAACTCTTTAAGCATGGTAATTACAGTTAATGGCAATTTGCAGCTACTAAAAACTTTCAAAATGTAGTACCCACCACCATCTTTTGAATTACACAATAAGATTTTAGAGTTCTTGATGTCTGAATTTTCAACTATTTAATCCATTATATGCAGTAGACTATTTTAAATTCATGCTAAAAACGTTGGAAGTGGTTGCAATAGCACATAACAATCCATCAAATGCAAATTCAACCACCAAATCTTCTAAAAGACAGCTGAATTTGAGACTTCTAGAGGTCCAAATCAATAATTATTCCAGCATCTGCTGAATTCCAAACTTTTCAAACAACCACTAAAATAAATAAAAGTATAACCTTTAGCACTTGATTACTCCAATAATGCATTATTCACTACATAAAGCTCAAATAAATCCTCAGAATTGATGATTATGTACTGAGTTATATTATTTCAGTAATTTATCTAAAATCAGCTGAAATCAAAAACAATTAAGTAGCAGCAAAACACATTGACAGTAATATAGCTTTATGAGTTATTAAATGCAGAATCAGTAGCTAAATTCTCAAATAAACCATTCAATTGGATGGTTTGGGTGTTCAAATTTTTCATAAGTAAATCAAAATTAGCTAAGATCATACATTTATAATAGCTGCTAGCAACGTTGAAAGTGGTTGGAGTGGCTTTAAACTAACTTCAAAATCAATTATCAATGACTAGATCTTTAAATAAACGATGAAACCTAGTAACTGTTGATGTTCAAGTTTTAAGAAATTTAATCAGCTAAAACCAAAAAAAAATTCAAACCGCTCCTAGAAACGTTGGAAGTAATATGCGTTACACTTTGACGGTATTTGGACTATTTCCTGCTGTTTAAACTGAAAACCCCTGTTCAATAAAGCCAGCACTTGGTGTTTTTTTTTTTCCAAAATCCAACCAGTAGAAGCTGCATTCCCTGAATTCAATCCCAACATTGCAAGTTTTCATTTGTTTCTATCTGCAATTTAATGGTAATCTCTGTTTTCCTTCAACCAACCATTGCTGATTCCGTTTCATAAGTTCTCAATCGAATTGCACAACAAATTTAAAACATCAAATGCAAAACAAATTTCAAAACAAATTTTGCAAAACAACTAAACAACTCAACAATCAATCAAAATCAATTTCACCAGAAGGAGGAATAAACTAGAAATGAAGCCATCCATGCCATGAGATGTTTATGATGTCTTTGTACCCAAACAGCTGTCTTTTTCAGCAACCTTTCTGAGGTTGTTAGCTATGAAGAAAATGTAAACAAACTACAACATGGTTGTTTGTGGTCTTTTTGTTTACTCTACATTATCAATCTCATATCAACACATAATGCAAGCTGTTGGAGTTGACATATTTGTTCTAATCACCGGTTTTGCCACCAAAAGCAGCTCATTTTAAGTTTCAACTTCAAAGGCAGATATAGGATGTTAGAATATGAACATTATTTTCAACCTTGTGGGATTATTATTTATGCTACTTGAGGATTATATTGAAGTTATTAGATTTAGAAATACTTATTTTGATGGTTAAATCTATTATGTTTTTGTTTCACAAATTTAAATAATTATGATGTATTTTGGAAAAACAAGATAACTTCATGTGCTCTTTCTGCCTATATGGTGTTTGATTGGTTATAGTTTTATATTGGTTGTGGTTTCAGCTTTATACTGAGTTTTTGCTTTTTTTTAATCTGGAATTTGTTTGCAGTATTCATCATTATGTCTTATGAAGTTTTTCTTGAAATCCATCATGTTGTTTCAAAAGATCACATTACTAGTTCCTTAATTTGGGTAGATATAAATACTTAGACCTTAATTAAATTTTTTATTGTTTTTAAATTATTTACTGTGCTTGATTTACATGAGTTTTTTTGAGTTAATCTTATTTTGAATTTAGTTTTGTTATCAATTTGGTGAAACTTTGATTGATTTCTATCTTGTTTGTTACAGCTAATTATTGAGGATAAACTATAGCTGCATAGCTGTTTTGGAGATTTTTACCTCTTGTGTAAAAGTCGTGATGCTATTTTAAAAGATAATATTCTTAATTTGAATTTATGCCCATTTAACTCATTTCATTCGAGATTTAGGTATATTTTTAGCTATAACATAAATCAAGGCATGTTTTGATACTACAATTGAAGGATAGAATTGCCAGTGAGTGTTACGTATTGTTCTAAATGTCAAAATTATCAAATATCAACATACAACTACGAGGTTTGCAACATCAGAGATGAGCTTGAGCTAGATTGGTTGGTGTACAAACTTTGTTCTATGATCACTATTAATTAAAATGAATTGTTAAGCTGGTTATTTAAGTCATCATTCAGAATAAAATGCTAGAAATAAACAACAATCAATGAGATTGTTTGTTAGCTAACTCCACGCTGGATCTACTTGTATCATACTATTGGTTCACTGATGTTGTTGATTAAGAAATAAATTGCATTTAGAAAGAGCTTCTAATTCTCATTTGCCAACTGTGGTATGTAAACATTGCCACCATCAATTTCATTATTTTGTATTTCAATTTATTCTGTAGCTTCTACTCTTAATATCAAAATTTTAAATTGATTAAAGACTATAGTCTAAACTGACAAATTTCCTTTTTAACTTAGATTCCATCACTAAAGAATGCCATCACCACCTGTTTCAATTATTTCTATTTCAACTGTAGCCAATCTATCACCTGTTTATCACTTAAAGTATCTAACAAACATGAAATCAACTCTGGAGTTTCTCACCTAATTTATGAACCTAAGCGGTAGCTTTAGACAGAACCAACCATAGCAATTTTTAAATGAAAAATCAATTGATTTAGTATAGAAACAATCAACTAAAATAGCCATATTACCAGCAATTTGACAAGCTGTAGCTATACCACGACCAACAACATTAGTAATTGATTCTAAATATGTACCATCACTTTAAGTTTATATTCCAAAGCTCATCTGTTTTTTTTTTTTGGTTAGATCACCAATAGTATCAGGAACCAAAGTTTTAATTTCACCAAACTTATTCAAAGCTTGATTACCAGCTTTTGTAACTTCCTTATGAAAATAGTTAGACAACGAATTTGATGATCTAGTTGAATCTGACACCATAACTAGTTGTAACTTGTAGGATTATAACAACTATAGGGGAAATAATAGCTCTATTTTGGAAACCTAATCACCAGAAATCTTCAAAATAGTTGCCAGTCTTTATCATAACGCTCAAAACATTTTGCTAATATATCAGATGAACATTCAAAGGCAGCAGCAACACTTTCGATCAAAGGAACAACTCTAGTTGAAGCTTTACCAATGTATGAGCTAACACCACCATCTTCAGTTTGCAAATAAAAATAGCATCAAAAATAGTTAAAACAATTTCAGCCTCAATTTCATAGCAAGTAAACGAAATATCCCAGCACAAGTATCACGAGGAGTAACACCTTTAAATAAAAAGTCTAATTAACTGAAATATGTTGATATAATTTGAATAAACCATGTTTAGCCAATTTATCTCTTGAAGGTAATGATAATAAAGACAAAATAACTTCAATAATTTTATCTCTTGCAATAACAGTACAATGCATGATTATCAATGATTTCCATGGTCAATATCAATCTTCTTTGATTTCTTCAACAAGCTCAAATTTTGCATTTAATTTACTTGGATTTTGACTAACAGTTACCTTTTTCTAAAATTTGATCAATACAGTTGATAAATGAATCAATGCAAAAAAAATCAAATGACTGTTGACCAGATAATTGAATCTAAAAAAATAGTTCAGAGATCAAATCAATTCTTGTTGTTTGAATTCAGCTGAAATAATACCAATACCATAAAATCTTAAAGTAGCGATACCCACCACGTATTTCAAAACAGCTAGTTTGAAAGAAGTAAAAGCAAATAACAATAAAGACACATCTGTTGGTATTCCAACAATCTGGCTGACATTTGGAACTGATAACAAATCCAGCAAAACCAATGAGTTTGACTGTTCTTGTAATTCAGCATTTTGAAACAACTTAAAAAATTCTGATTTTGAGTGTGACACTACTTCCAACAATTGGGCCCAATCTCCATAGTTTGGTTTCAAGCAGCACACAAAACAGCTGATCACATAATAGACTAACGAGTGGCAAAACAACAACCAACTTTCAGCTCTAGCTATCTAGTATTACAATGGGAGCAGCACCATCTGAAATCAACATCACTGTACTGGCCTGCTAGATGACCAGCCTTCTGTAAAGCTAGTGGAGCCCATGTTTCATGTTTCATTAAGAATTCAAAAGTTGTTGATTTTTTTTTTTTTTTTAAGTAAACAAATTATTTTTTTAATGAACAACAGAACATTAAACAACAATTAACAAACAGATTGCACCCACAGCAGGACGACATGATGAAAAGACTGAATCAAACTGGAATGAAGTCCAGCTTAGCTTGATGAATGCCTCTTTTGCTTCAAGAATGCCTCCATGTGATAACTCAAGAGCATATGGCCTGAACATCCTTCTTAAAACAATTCATCATCCCGACCAATAAACTCTTGTACAAACATATTTCCACCTCTTGACATTGTTCATTACATCAAAGTCTATGTCAAACTTGACAAGATCAATCTTTGAATTGAATAGCTGTAATAAATTCTTGAGTATCTCAAGGTGCTGAAGCAGCTGCTGTTGTTAAAACTTATAGCTATCATTCAACTAGTAGATAAATTTTTGTTCATTTATTTTCAAAGATTTTAATCCACAAGCACAATGAACTTCATAAAACTTGACTTCAAACTTGGTAGTTTATAAGCAATTAAGTCTCTCTATCTCTATTGAATTCTGATTCAGTGATCATGAGAGATAATAAAACACTACAAATTCATATAAATATGATGATGCATTATATTAAATTATATATCAGAATGAGCATCTAAGGACCTCTAATCTAATAACAACAATATCTGCTTTAAGACTAAAATGATTCAGCGACTTCTGAGCATATTACTCAACTCCAAAACACTTCTCCAGTCAATTTCTAATGATAGATTAACTTAAATGTGTAGCCGATATTGCTTCAATTTTATCAAGACAATTAAACAGCAAATGTGAATCTTCTTCATTGTATTACCAATAGTGTAAAGATGAAAAACTGAATTGTGAGCTTATCAAAAAAAGTTATTTTTGAAATGTCTATTGGTGTGATAATATTTCAGGTTCTGAAGATTGTATGTGTAAAAATAACAACTTAAGCCTGTTCTTGATTCATCAGCCTAGCAATAAATCTAACAGCAGCAACAACAAGTTTTCAACATAACTTGCTTTCCAAATCACCTAACATTGTCAAATAGCAACCAATTTCTCCAGTGAAAAAACTCCCCGAAGACACCTTTTGTTGTTTCAGAAAACCAACACTAAGTAATACAATTAGAACTGAACAATGAGTTTCTTATACGATTCAGCTTGTAAACCGTTGAATGATGTCCGCGGGGTAAACATAACAGACCAACTCTAACAAGCAATGGTAGAACAAAATAAAAAGACTCCTTCAACAACAATCTACAACAACTACTACTACACACAACAACTCTATACAATCACTCCTACACCTGCACTGGCCACTCAGTACCACTACCTCTCTCTACACCACCACCACAGCTAAAACAAAACTACACCCAGAAAACTAACAAACCACCTTCGAATCGTAAACCTACCCGGCTTCTCCTAGTAATTCAACATCGAAATATGAGTCTGGTACTGTTATGATTAGTGTTATGGAAGTGGTAAGGCGAGCACTAATATAACAGAATAAGATGTTAATGTGTAGTTGACAATAACAAATGACCGGTATGTATATTAAACTATAAAATTGTAAGAGACTTTCAAATCTCTAAATATGATTGTATGTGAATCTCACATAATAGAATGAATATACATAAAACAAACTCTAGAATCTTCTATGAACATCTTTGCACTAACTTGACTGCTAGATTATGAGAAGTTTCTGTAATGAAGAAAATAAGGTAACCTAGAAGATGAAATTGTCTTCCAGAAAATTCATATGATATAAAGTAGTTGATCAATAACGAAATCAATTACTGATTGCTAATATCTTAATAATGTATGTGTTTGAAAATATGTACCATAATTATGGTACAGTATTTAATACATACTTTGAAGTTTACATCAAGATTCAAAATGTACATATTAAATATTACATAACGACAATTATGTAAGATGTGTAATATGTAAGATGTGTAATATGTAAGACGTGTAATATGTATCTAATTAAACTGAAACTGTATCATTGTTTACATATTAAGCTACACCATTTGGAATCTGGATTATTAATAGTCACAAAGCCTAGTTACCAATACTTAATAAAGAGGCAGTACTAACTTATAATGATTACTATGAAGTGTTTGTAATCATGTTAGAAACTTTTACTATATAAATTTATTTTATTTTATGATATACATCGATCAGTGATCACTTGCTTTATCTACTTAGCTATTGCATTTTAACTTGTACTACTAGACCTCTTGTGCAAATTCAGGTTCCGTAAGCTCACTAACAAAAAAACTGTTTTTTTCCTCCAAAATAACAGTTTTTCAAAACGCTGATCCTCAAATAAGGTTTGGTCTCTTGCATATGGTTAAACTTTTACCGGGCGTGATAATACAGAATTATACCGCACTGGACTTCTGATATCTAAACCGTGACCGTATTAGGAAGGTGGTCACGTGATAATACAAGATTTTGAAAACTGAGATCGGGAATTTATAAAAAAAAAAACAAATCTTATTTTAACTTGGTAAACAATTTTATAAACATGTCTCAGTTTACATACCCAAAAATGCTATGGACTCAACCCAAGCCTCTTGAACTTCAGATGTGTCTATGAACTCCAGCTCAGTTGATTATTCTTCAGTTACGGGTTTTGTTACTTTTAATTCTAATGATATTTTAAACTCTGAGAGAGAACCTGCTAGAAGAGGAACACAAAAGGGAGTTCCTAAGTTCAAATATGGGTCAATTGAAGAACAAATTGGTTTGGTCAGATGTTTTGCTAGGAATTATATCAGAAGAGAAATGAGAAAGAAAAAAAGCACCCTCTACAATGGCTACATTTCTAAAATTGTGAAAGCCTTTAATACTTAGTGGAATTATAATGATGCAGGTTTTGCCCAGCTTTCAGAAAGACGGTTGAAAGAAGATGAGGTCAAATGGTACGAAATTGGACGAGAAGAAAGCGAAAAACAGCAAAGAATTGAAATTGATAACAGTGGATTAATGACTGATTTGGTCAACGAGCAATTGAGATATGAGTGTCTACTGTACTTTGTTGATGCCCGCAAAATCCATTGCTATTGAAGAGGGTAGGTTTCAAGTGAATCATGCTCTTGAAAGTCTCTCTGGTGTTGTAGCTGCGCTTCATATGAGAAAGAAATAATTTGTATTCTGATTCCAGGACATTCTTCATTTTTATACTCTGTGTCATCACTGCTAAAGCTTGAACAGTCTCAAAAATGTCATCAATGCTATCTTCATAGCTTTCAATTCCATCATCAGCTTGAGATTCAACGTCACTCATTTGGTTACAGCTTGTTGTTAGAAATGTTTTAAAGTAAAAAGACAAAATAAACAAATAAACAAATAAAAGTAAACAAAATCAACAAAAATTGTAAACAAGTTTCTGAATTTGGAAGGCTGTACTTAGCTGCGATTGAATGCGAGCGTTACTAAGCATGCATTTAGCAGCTTCTAGCTGAAGATCGAGCTGCAAGGAATATGTTAAAAAACGTGCTAATCTGTATAAATATGTGACATCTAAAAAAACAGTTCTTGCAAATTCACAACTCACTCTATAAGAAACGGAAGTATAAATAATATAATACAATCCTAGCTGCTGGACGTAAACTGTAAACTATAATAGGGGTGCACATTGCACAATATTGCACATTGCATATTGCAACATACAATGCACACTGGATAGGGTACCCTTATTACTGAAAAAAATATTATTATTCAGTTATTATTCATCGATTATTACTTTCAATATTACATTGATTATTTAGTTTGAGATCTGCTAATCTTACATTGACTTCAGTGTAAGTATCCTTCATAGGAGATTCTAGAGATTATTTGGTTGTATGTTCATACTATCATGTGAGATTATTAGAGAACTATTTAATGGCTTGAAATTCACCAATTGTATAGTTTAAATATAATATCGACCACTCATTAGAGTTACCATCCCCCGTCTACTTCTTCTGTATATTTAGTGCGCCTGCCTTACAAACCGCAACAATAGCCAATCATAATCTTATACATTGATGATTGTACATTTGGATTTTGTAGTGACTGTACGAACAGTTTCAACGCATGAGCTACAGCCTACATGAACTTCCAAGCTGGTTAATCATCATTTTTATAATATTAATAGTGTTTGAGTTATACCTGGTATGAACTTTAATAAGCTAAGATACTAGACTGATAGTGAATGACAAAGAACCTACTGAAAGGTAGGATCAAGTTTTAGTAGATGTAATCGATGCATATTGTAGAACTATATAATTATG
>JAJLVW010000144.1:0-15461 GCA_030570535.1 Starmera pachycereana
TTTTTTTTTTTTTTTTTTTTTTTTTTTTTTTTTTTTTTTTTTTTGTAAAAAAATGATTTATGTTAATCTCCAATTCATTTCTAAATACACTGAATTGGCTCTATGAAATTCAATGTTCATTAAGTTTAAGAAGTTTGTCATCAGCATTTACCGCAGTTTATTGACTGAATTCAGCACGAAATGTCAACTTAAAGAATATTATTATTATTGTCATGAGTCATGACCGCAATTTCACGGGTTTCGGTTTTAGGTTTTAACTGTCTGGAAATAAACGGATTTCGGTGTTTTGTTTTCGCCCGCGATTCAGGTGTTATATCCGTACAGCTCAGCGAGGGTTCGACCCCAGGCTTGGAATCCCAATTCAATCTCTTGTGGTTCTAAGTAACTTACACTAAGACGCACACAGCTGGTGGACCATCCTCTTGTATCGTTTGTGACTTCAAAATTACCCCCATGTGGTGCGTTGACGTTGTGCACTTTAAGGAGATGTTCACAAATATCTTTTGCGTTAAATCCAGATGGTAAAATAACCCAAATGAAATATCCACCTTCAAAACCATGAGCTTGAGTTCCTGGAGGTAAATACTGTTTGATTAGTGTTTTGATCTGTTTAGAACGTTCACTGTAATGTTTTCTGAAATTATTGATGATCTCATCAGCGGTTTTAGTTTTCAATAAAGTTCCAACAATCATTGAATTCAATTGGGCTGGTGAACCTCCACTGACATTGGCACCTCCTTCTGATAACTGGAACGCTAACTTACCGTTCACTGATTCCTGGTACCCAAATCTTAATCCTGGAGCAACTAATTTGGAAAAAGTACTGTTACTAATAGTATTACCATATTCATTTGTATAACTGATTCTATCTAAATGAACCAATCTTGGTAGAGGTTTTGGTAATTTGTCTAATGGTTGTTGATAGTCCAACAAATCATAAACATCATCAGTAATGATTAGCATATCATATTCTCTAGCTAATTCAATCAGCTTCAATCTAGTTTGTAAATTATAATTCAACCCACCTGGGTTTGAAAAACTTGGAATACAATACAAAACAAATTTATAAATTTTTTTAACAAGTTTAGGAGTTGTAATCAATTTTAAATCTTCTTCATTGATATCTTCTTTCTCATTGAAATATTTCAATTTTGATTCCAACAATTTGAAATCAATTTGATAATCACCATCAATAATCTCATCAATAGCAGTCATTTTCCTTCCAAAACCTGCATCAATGAAGATATCATTTGCCAGAAAATACGTTGGTGTTATAATAAAAGCTTGTTTAGTATATCCAGTATGAGCCAAAGTACATTGAGTTAAAATATTCATTATACCATAACTTGCACCTCCAGTTAAATTTAAAAATTTAGCTTCTGTTTTTGCTTCTGGTTCAAAAACTCTGTTGTTGAATTTGGCAACTTCTTCACGGACCCATGCTGAACCAGGATTAGATCCATACGCTAATGGATGTCTATTATCAAAATCTTTATCATAACTTCTTGGATTTAATAATAATTGAGATGTTGCTTCCACAATTTGTTTGTTTGGCATCAGACTTTCTGAAGGTGAACCCTTCAACATATTGATATAAGGTGGCATGATGAGGGAAAAAAACGAGTGAATCAAGCCGGTTAGAAATTTGAAAAATATTGGAAATTTTATTTTATTTTATTTTATTCAAGCGTTTATCATTAAAAATAGTGATTTTAACCGGGTAAAGAGACTTATCGAGTAAAGTGAATTGTAAATTTATGATGAATAAAAAGAGTTAGTTATAAAAATTGTGGTTGTCTTGAAAAGATTGTATAAACTTTGATGTTATGATTTATAAGCTTGAAAGTCAATTCACTAAAACATTTTCTATTCAAATCTCATGTTCAAACAGTTATCTAAAATACAGAATTCTATAATTACAGTGATGATCAATTATGAAAATCCCACAACTCTTTTTGGAGCATATGGTTCTTCCAAGTACTCAATTTCCTCATCGGTCAATTTCACTTGAGTTGCTTCTAAAGCTTCAATAACTCTTTCAACTTTATTTAATCCAACAATTGGATTACAACCTTTACTTAAAACCCAAGCAGTTGAAACCATGGCTTGACTAACACCTTTTTTCTTAGATATTTCTTCAACTCTGTTAATGATTTCGATATCTTCTTTTGATAATGAGTTTAGTCCTAAGCTAGCAAACATAGGATCTGATAAATGTCTATCACTAGTTCCTGAAACAGGTCTTGTCAAAACACCTCTTGCATTAGGCGACCAAGTTAAAATCCCCAATCCATGTTTTTTAACAAATGGAATCATTTCTCTTTCTTCTTCTCTGTATAACAAATTATAGTAGTTTTGAATAGAAATGAATTTATGCCATCTATTTTTTTCAGCAGTAAATTGCAATTCTGCAAATTCAGTGGCTCTCATTGAAGAAGCACCAATGTATCTAGTTAAGCCTTTATCAACAACATCATTCAATGCTCTCATAATCTCTTCCTGTTCAACTTCTTTATCTAATCTATGGATTTGTAATAAATCAATATAAGTACCTAATCTTTTAACTGAATTTTCAACACCATCAAAAATATGTTTTCTTGATAATCCTTTAGAATTGATCAAATCAATTGAATCAAATGGACCACCATGTTTCAAATTCAAATCTTCATCAACTGGGAAGAAAACTTTTGACATAATAACAACTTTATCTCTTTTAATATTATACTTGCTTAAGAATTTCCCCAACAAGATTTCACTATAACCATTACTATAAACATCGGCAGTATCATAAGTTCTTAAACCTAAATCATAAGCTTTTTTCATAATTTCAAAAATTTTATCCTCATCATCTTCAACCCAATTTGCCCATGATTTTTTACCATATGACATGAATCCAATGATAATTTTGCTAATTTTAAGACCGGATTTACCTAATCTGTTCCATTGAATGATTTGAGACATTTTGTTAGCTTGTGGGTGTTGTGGGAAGAAATGATTATGAGATATTTGATTAATTTTTTTTCTTATTAATTTGAAATTTAAATATTGACCCCAGTTTTCAAACTGCATGTATTTTACTACACTATCGTAAGATCAGAAACGCCAATAGCAACTATTATATACAATCTATCAGCTATCACGACTTCTCATCTCAGTCATATTCTTAAATGCATCTCCAAGTTTTTCTTCACATAATTCAATTGTTTTAGGAGGAAGCGTGTAATTCTTCACTTCATTATGCTTTGTGTAAATCCCCATAACCTCTGCACAAAACCTCTGCACCGTGAGAAGACCAATCAAGTAGTCCATTGTCTTCTTAGTCTGAATCTTGTACTTATAAATATCAAAAATCTCCAACAATTTGTTCGTTATTAATGGATTCATTTTAAGAAAAGCTCCAAATGATAAATAAAACATTGTATCTTCATTGATATACTGACCAATAAACAAGTTGTTCAGTACAGATTCAATTAAAACATCACATTTTCCAGTTTTCGTTAACTTTTCAGCGACCAAAGATAATAAAAATGGTCTTAAATGCTCCTTTTCTTCTGTATGAATAATATTTGCAACATCTTCAGTTGATGTTAATTTCAATGAGTTTCTTAAATTAGGAAACTCAACAAGTTTGAAACTATTAATCATCTCTGTACTTTCAACTTTGGTTTTCAAAAGTTTCCAAGCTTCTTCAAATGAAAAAACTTTAGCTTCTGTTTCAATCAAACTTATGAAAATCCTTCTTTTATCAAAATCAGTCATCGATTTTTTAGATAATGATTTCATGTATATCTTTTGTACTTCTTTAAAAGGTCTTGAAGAGTTCTCATCTTCAGGCATCAAAGTTTCTGCAATCTTAACTAGCAATTTATTTCCCAATACTAAATCATTACCAAATTGTATTTGTTGTGATAATGTAACATTTGAGTTTCCAATTTCCGCGTTTTTTGAAAGCAACGGTATCAGAGTTCTTGGATATATGATGGTTTTAGTTAAATCCAATGATTCCACAATCTTTGATGCAATTTTCAATTCATCTTGAGAAGTTAATTTATAAATCAGTAGTTCTATCAATTCTGACCTTATTATTGTTTTATCTTCCAGTCCTAACAAAAATTCACCTGCTGTTTTAAATTCTCCTTGTGCTACCAACATCTCAAGATGTAAATTACCCAACACCGGAGAAGTATTAATTTTATTCAAAATATCATCTGATTTGAAGATTTCCTTCACCTGGACCATAAACTCCTTATCATGCCTCCATTGCTCAAACACTGCACTCAACACATTCATCCCATCACTATCTTCAACAGCAGGGCTCTTAAGCATCTTTTTGAACACGAGTAACGCATCATCAACGTTCTTCACTAAATCTTTCACTAATAAAACACCAGAACTGCTAGATTTCACGTTCAATCCACGCTTCAAATCCGCTGAAAATCGAAAATTCCGTACAAAACAAGATCCTCGCCACACACATCGCACAAACATCACTGCAGTTCCCAAACTTTCTCTAGCAAAAGCAGCAATTTCTTGATCAAAATTATTTCAATTCTTACATAATTTTCTAAAACTTGTGTTATTTTATTTTTTTTTTTTCCAACATCGTTGATTTTTTTTTTCATCTTAGATTTTAAACATTTGAAGCTCATTTGTTGACCATGCTAAGATCTTCTTTTTCTCGTGGAGTTAGGGCAGTATGAATTTTTTCTGTGTTGTTTTGTTTTTACCCTCAAAAACTAACTTTTTTTAGGCTCGTTTTACGCCTGGTTTATTCAACGGTGTGGAAGTTACTCCAAGATTGAATGCACTGTCGATTAGCAGTGTAAGATTTAACTCTTCAGCGTCAGAAACTATAAAAGCAGCCACTGAAAAAGCTGTCAATGCTCCAGAAACTGTTTCCAAACTAGCAGAATCTGTATCTGAAATTAAAACTCAACTTCCTTTATTTGGTAATGTCACTGAAGTTGCTGCTGGTGTAACTGACCAAGTTGCCACTCAAATTGGTGAAGCATCAACACATTTTGGCTATTTACAATCTATTGGCCTTGCTCAATCTTGGTGGTGGCCTCCTGGTTTTATTCAACATGTTTTAGAAATTGTTCATGTTACTACCGGTTTACCATGGTGGGCAACAATTGCTTTAACCACTGTTGCTATTCGTGCGTCATTATTCCCACTATTTATTAAATCTTCTGATACTATGGCTAGAAATTCTAAGATTAAACCTCAATTAGATGTTTTACAAAAAGAACTTCATTCATGTGTTGATACTGCTGATACCCAAAAAATTATGTTGAAACGTACTAAATTATTAAAAGAACATGGTATCAAAACTCGTTATCTATTTGTACCAATGATCCAATTCCCATTAGCTCTTGGGTTCTTCTCAGGTTTACGTGGTATGGCAAATTACCCAGTGGATGGGTTTATTAATCAAGGTACTCTTTGGTTCAGTGACTTAACTGCCACCGATCCTTATTTAGGTTTACAATGTTTATCTGCTGCGGTTATCATTGGATTCATGAGATTAGGTGGTGAAACTGGTGCTCAAAATTTCAGTCCACAAATGATGAAAGTTTTCACTATTTTACCAATTGTTTCAATTCCATTAACTGCAGGTTTATCATCAGGTATCGTTTTATATTTTTTCGTTAATGGTTTATGTTCAGTTATTCAAAGTGCTATCTTGAAAAATAAATGGTTTAGAAACAAATTCCAAATTGCTGAAGTTGTTCCACCTCCAAAACCAGATCCAAATGCCCCAAAATTATCAATGATTGAATCTTTCAAAAAAACTATGAAAGAAGCAAGTGAAAATGCTCATAGAAGAGCTTTAGCTAAAGCTGAAAAAGATGCTGCCATGGAAAAAGCAAGAAAGAATAAAAGAAATGCTAATGTGAAAATCATTAACACAAATAAATTGAAAAAATAATTAATGTAAATACATATATAATTCTTGTAAACTACACACTTCATGTATAAATGAATATAAATTTTGATTCACAAATTCATGTAATGTTAATAAAAATATACCTATAAAGTAACAGTATCATCATATGAATCATTGAAAACACGTGAAGGATTTCTAATTAAAAATTGCAGAATTTTTTGTAAACCTCCTAGATCAGATCCCATACTTGATGCAAAACTATCAGTATTCAAAAAACTCATTGAAAAAACAATGGCTAAATTTGTTTCATCCATTCTATTTTGTTCTGAATGTTGTAAAACTTTATTTAAATGATCAAATAATCTTTTCAATAAATGATAATTATAAACTGGTAAAGATTGAACTAATACCTTTAAATTTCTTTCAAGATCTCCAAAAGTTGTAGCTGCAATGAATTCTGGTAATAACTCACAAGTGAATAAACTTTCTGGTAATTCTCTTAAATAGGATTTAAAACAACCGGCCAATGTATTGATTTCAAACCAACGATCATCTTCTAAGGTAAAATCTACTCCTTCATCAAAATTTTGTTTCAACAGATTTATACTACCAATTGATCCTGGAACTCTATACAAACCAACCTCATCTAAACCTCTTAATTCAATTTCTTGTAATAGCATATCAACAATTTTTGGAATCAATCTATTTTCTCTTTCACAAACATCAGAAATTGGAACACCAAAAACTTTTGAACTTGTCAAACCACGAACATCTCTTGATAGATATGACAATCTCTTTGATAGTGCTAATGAATTAATCCAACTTTGTGCATCTGAATTATTTAAAGCTTGTAAACAAATTTCTTCTCCAGGTGCCTCTCCAATAATTTTAAAAAACCCGTCAATATTTGAATGAACAAATAATGGTTTATGATCAAATAACAAAATCTGTTTATACGGTTTACCATATTTCCCTGAGAAATCAACGCTTGAAACATCAGGTAATTCAGATATTGAAACAACTCGATCAGAATTGGACCAATTACTTGCAACACTAATGGAGAAAGGACGTCTAAATAACCCACCAAGTCTTTTACCAACACTTGATGATTTTGATGGTGATGGTGGTGTAAAAGAATTTTGACGCGATTTTTTCAATTGTTCATTTGGCAAAGATAAATTTGCACGACTTGCACTTGATTTCACTTGGGATAATATTTGAGTTCTTTTGATGTCTCTTTCTTGAATCTCTAAAGTTTCCCTCTTTTTAAAATCACGAATGGTTTTATCAATTTCTGTGTCAACTAAACCTTTAAACAATTTGAAATATGGATGTTCTTTGAAATATTTGACATTTTCAGAGGCGGCAATTTTCTTGATGTCTTTAGTACTACTAGTCTTAATACTTGATGAATCAACCAAAAACCCAAATTGTGATTTAATAGCGTTGGATTCTTTTGAATTGTTATAACTGTTCTCTAAACCTGTGGTCATATCAAGTATATTAGTGATACAATTGTATGTAAAACGACGCTTATCAAAATTAATCAATTTTGAATTTTCATTGGACATATTTGGAACATAACATGAGATTTCTAATAATCTTTCCGTAAACCAACCAATACATGGTGTTAATGGGCTTCTTAATGAGCTTGATAAATCATCTGTTTCAAAACTTGGTAACAAATTGATCAAATCATTCCAATTCTTAATGTATTCACCTTTCAAAGTTGTAGCTGCCGATACCCAACTACTTGCAAAAATTCTGGATTCTGGTGAAACAATAGCTTGTGTTATAGAAGATTCAATAAATGATGGAACATGTGGAGAAAACTCAATTTCTTCAGTACTTGATTTATCATTAATTAAACCTGAAAATAATTCAACTGAAGTCATTCTTAATCTTGAAATGGTCAAGATTTGTAAAAGTGAAATCATTCTTGTAACTCTAGCTTCTTGAGTAATCGAGGTTTCAGTAATTTCTAATTGAAAGTATCTCTCTAAGTTGAAATGAATATCAAATAATAATTTAATTGGAGCTGGAAATTTCAACAACACTTTATCATCAATTTTATCTCCAGTGTACAAAGTTTTTAACCAAGTGAAAACGTTCAAAATTTCAATATCTTCTTCACTAGTATTTGCTGTGTTGGGATTTTTGAATTTGAAGAAACTTGTCAATGATTCACCAGAATGAATTTCTAACAGTTGAAAAACATTAACCCAGTCTTCAATTTTGATTGATTTAAAACTATCTGTAATATACCAATTCAATCTATCAACAAAGATTTCAGCTTCTCTAAAATCACCTGGTAAATTTGGAATAATGAAATTACCTCCATCAACTGAGTTTAATTTCAAATTTTTAGATGATAATTCCAAAGGTCTATAAGATTTTTTGATATATTGTCTTCTTAGACGTTTATGAAGAGATAACAAAGACTCATAAATATCAACCAATTCAGGTCTATGTTCAGATTGTTCTTGGATTTTAATTAAGTAATTTTTCCATTCAACAGAAAGTTCATTGTCCATAACTTTCAATAAATTAACAAATATCTTTTTATTTTGTAGATCATCAGTAAAATCAGCATAATGATCATTAATCAAAATTGAAACTGCTTCTAAAACACCTAATTGAATTTTACCAGCAAATCTCCAATCCAAATCTGGATCATCTGAAGAGATATGAGTATTCCAGTCTGGGAAAACGGAGTTATCATCATTTGAAATTTCACCTGAGTTTAATTTTGAAATTGAAATTGCAGCTGATCTTGCACCAACAAATCTTCTACCTAAACTTTCCAATAAAGATGCAGTTGTAGCAAAACTTTTATAAGTAACAAAAAAGGTCGATGTAAAAATACCATTGTTCATATTTAATTTTAAGAATTGACCATCTAACATATTTGTCTTTGTTAAATGAGCCTCAATATCCTTTTGATTTATTTTTTTGGAAAAAACGTCAGAAGTTAAAACCAATAAGTCAACCAATTTATCAAAAGTACCAGCTTTTAAAACAACATCCAGAGGTTTAACCAATGAATTCAGAAGATTAGCATTATCCAAAACAGAAAACAGATTAGTTTGATCCTCATCATGATCATAACCATCATACTTAGAATTTCTATTACCCATTGATAATTGACCTAATATATTATTTGAAATTTGACTTAATCTTTTAGAAGGATTCTCCAAGACAACACTAGTTGGTCTTGAATTTCTCCATTCACCATTTGATCCCAATGACTTGAAAATGATATCATCATCAACATGGAAAATTTCAGTACCAATATTAAAAAAATCTCTTATTGATTTTAGTAAATCATGTTGTTTTGATAAAGGAATTTTAGAATTTAATTCAACACTTGGTAAATCAATGTTATTATTTCCAGTAACTGAACCACCTTGAACCTTCAAATCTTCTGGTCTACCTTTGAACCCACTAGCACCTAATAGAGTGTTTGTACTGAAAAGTTTATAAGTTGGAACAACATCTGAAAAAATAATTGGTAAATAAGAACCAGTAACTAGTGGAGTTCTTGAGTTATGGTGGAATTTATGATAATTACCAATTGAGTTTGGTTCATGAGTCAAACTTAGCTCCATAATTGATTCTTGAGTTAATGGTGACAAAGAAACGTGATTTGATAACAAGTTATAAAGTTGATCAGTTAAATTTGAATCCAAAGTTTCATTTCTATTTTTGAATTTTTCATCGTCTTGTTCAATATTTGATAAATATTCGTCCCATCTGCTAAAAGAAACTTTAACTCTCTGAACTCTTTTTTCACATTGTTTCAAAGTTGAATTTGCAATATATTTCACAGTTAAATCACCAAAATAAGGAACAACTTCATATTTCGAATAACTTTCACCAATACCTTGAGGAGCAATAACATGATATGAAGATTTATGATTAGCATCACTGATTATAGCACGTTTATCTAATTCAAAAACAACAGGTGCCCAATCAGTAGAGATAATTTTCAAAGATTCTTCATCAATTAAAGCCCAAGATTGTTTCAATCTTAAAATTGGAACTGAACATATAACAGTGGCAATTGCTAACCAACTAACCATATCACCCATTTTATCAAATTGGCAACCCAATTTGATCCATTTAGCCAAAATGCGGGCTCTTCTTTCATTGATGTTTGAGATGGATTTATTATCATGTGCAAATATATGATTTGTTAAAAGCCGGCCTAAATAATGCATATTATTTGTTGGATTGAAGATTAAAGGATTTAATCTTGAGTAATCCAAATTTTCTAACTCAAATAATAAAGAGGCATCATCTTTTGGATTCCATTCATTATTGAATTTCAAATCAATGGAATTAATTTGTTGAGCTAAAGTAACAACATCAATTTTCAGAAATGAATCAATATTAATTAATTCTAAAGAGCCATTAGGATTGTATGGGGTTTCTCGATAATTGACCAGAGCTTTAAGTTGTTTTTCTTTAACTTTAAGTTTCCCATCTAGAGATTCATAATATTTTTCATTGTGTAAACGGATTGAATCTAACAACTTATAAATTAGTTCAGAAATATCGTTATCTAAAAGCATACCAGGAAAAGATTCAACAATTGTGATGACAACAAGACCTAATCTTTTAGTGATGATAAAATCCGTGTTCTGAGAAACAAGGATTTTAGAATTATTGACTGAACTGCTTTTTGATTTTGTTGAAGTGACAGTTAACGCGTATTCAATGAAGTATCTTAAAGAGGCTTTGATATCGCCAAACATTGGTAGGATGTCTAATAGGTTACAAGATAATTTATCATCTTCTAAAGTATTGAAAAGAATAGTATGACATATACTTTCTAAGGTACCAGAAATGATTGAATTAGATGAATTTAGTTGTAAATCAGGATGACGATAAACTTCTGAAAAATATTTCAATTTAATTCTATAATTTTGTGATTGATTTGAATTTGTAGTCGATGATGATGAATTATTAGATGATGTAATGTGATTAATGCTTAATCTACTATTTGACTGGGAGTATGATAGTTGAGTGTCGTTATTTGATGTAAGTGCTTCTTGTCTCAGACTTAATCTTGAAGAAGAAGTTGATAATCTTTTGCGTCGTAGAGATTGATTTGAATGTTCATCATTTTGGTTATTATTAATATCATTAGAGTTTGATAAATCAATAGTGTTATCAAAAGATTTGATGTTTAAATCAGGAGGTAATTTGTACAACGATAACGTGGGACCTTTCAGTTCAGCTTTGTAGATTCTCCAACTATCAGAATTTGTTGAATTCCAATTGTTGACATTATTACCAAGATTTAACCAACCTGTTTTAAGCACAGTTGAGTCGAAATTAGACGCATTGAGTGGCTTCGAGTTGAAAAGGTTTGATCCATTATTAGATATCTTGAAAGAAGCTAAAGAACCCATAGTCCTAGTAGTATCATCAGTTAAAGTATTGATAGTATTTGTTGAAGTAGAACTTGGAACTGTTGATGAGACTATTGTAGCTTGAGAAGATGGCAGTTGACTCTGCTGAAAGTTCACGTTTGTTGGTGAATGTGAGTTGATCGATGTAGTTGAAGCTAGTATGACATTTGGAGGTGCGATATTATTAGCTCTACCCATGCTATCCAATGAAACTGCCGAGTCCTTCTCCTTACTTGACTTGTAAAAACTTTGAATATCAAAATCATTGCCAAAAAATGTTGACTGTCTTGAGTTGTGAGATCTCTGTTGTTGAGTCAATTGAGAGCTAGAAGCTTGAGGAGATTCATCACCTTCCATAATAGTGTGTTGCTTGGAATGATGATCAATTACTTGTATTGAGTTCTTGATGCTCTTGGAGTCCTGACTTTGAGCCAGACTGTTTCTCTTGCTCCGCGACCACCTCATCGGTATTATTTAGTATAAATGAACCTCAAGTGAAATGTAAAAGTTAGTTAAAATTTAGATTTTTTGAAATCTCGATTTATGAGGTTAGTATTTCCTCAAATGTTAAGAAGAGATCGCCGTTGTAAATAATTTTCAGCAGCGGGTCTGACAAGAACTATATGTATTATGTATGCCTGTATCTGTTATGGTTGACGTTTTGGCGATAGTTTGTGTTCCAAAGCTGAGATCAACTGTAAACTGGCAAAAAAATTGTGAGGATTATATCCAAACGACGCGTCTGCACAGAGTGATAATTTATGGCTTTGGGCCAGAAAATCAAGTGCCGCCAGTGTGAACTGTCCGCACTGTTCACTACCAATGGCCTTGAAAACACACTGTAGACAGCAGTGATCGCACACTCAATAATGGCACATAGAGCATTCAGCACACCAGTGCCCACTACCCAGAACACTGCTGTTCACCTTACGATACTGAAACACCAAACGTCAAACATCAAACGAGTCCACACAGTCGCCAGAACACCGCCAAAACCGCTGGAAAAATCCACGCATAAAAGAAGCACACAACTCACTCTCCTGTGTCCACTAGCCTGTCTTGCTCTCCGCGTAGCCCTGCCAAAAGTCGTTCGCAGTGGCAACTTTTCCAAATGTTTTGTTTTGTTTTGTTTTCAGTTTTCAGAAAGTGGCGTTGTGACCCGGAATCTCTGATTATATTGAAAATTCATATCCGAAATTTGTTTGTTGTTGTTGTTGTTTACTTTATTAGAAAAAGCATCGCAGAAAATGTCCACTGCGCTACCAGAGACGCCGCGAAGAACCAGTAGAGGACGCAGAGACTCTATAGTGTCTAATATTGCAGGGAAAATCCCGTCAATTGAAGTGCGTATTGAGTTGTATAAAAAAGTAGAGATTAGTATTTATTAACACTTTGATAGAACCATTTGCTAATCAAAGAGCCTAGCAGTCCAGTGCTCAAAAGATCTAATTCATCAGGAAATATCAGATCACCACAGAAAGATACAGTGTTATCATACCCATTTGGAAGTGATGAAAAAGAGTCACTGATTGGAAACCAAGTTAGTTCTTTTGATTATAACGTGTTGCTTTCTTCTGAAGATGAAGAATTGTTGGAGAAACATCAGAATTTGAAGTATTTGAGATTTTTAGAAACATTGAGATTTAGAAAAAATAACTATTCAAATCTAATAGAACAAACAAATGATGTTATTTCAACTTTACATGAATTGACCTTAAAATACGATAAAGTCACGAAAGAAACTTTTGATTTCCAAAAAGAATCAGATCAATTGAACAATGAATCCATAAAACTCGAGAATTTGAATAAATCATTATCAGAAAATTTACAAATTTATGATTTGTTAGATTCAATAACAAGAAAGTTAAATGATCCTAGCCCCAATGTTGTTAAAAAAAATTCTTTCAAAAAAATATTGGTGCAATTAGATGAGTGTTTGGAATTTGTTGCTCAACATCCAAATTATAAAGATATTGATGCTTATAACATAAGATTCAAGCACTGTTTGACAAGAGCATTAACTTTAATCAGAAATTACATTGTTAGTAACCTAAGAAATTTGAAAAACAATATCAGTGAAAAATTAGTTGACACCAAACCAGGTTCAGTTACTCAAGATGCATTACTGTATACGAGATTTGCCAAAGATGGTGAACATTTGAAAGAATTGAGTGCAGAATTAATTGATAGAGCAGAATCAAATGAAGATTATGAAGGTTTAATCAATGATTGTTTAAACACATATTTTGGCATTAGATTCAAATTTTTATCACCAAAATTGAGAGATTATTTATCAACAGTTAATCAAGATAAATCAAAATCTTTAGTTCAATTTTCTCAATCAATCATTTCATTTTTCACAAAAATTTATAAAGATGAATTTGAATTATATTTTCAAATATTTGATGATGATTACAAGAGTTTTTTCATTCGTTGGTTACAAAAATTAAGTGAACCTTTATATGACTCAATTAGAAACTCTATTTTAAGAGAAACCTCAATTAGTTCATTATGTGAATTAGCAACTTTATTAGAAAAATATTATGAATATGAAGATGAATTTGAAAATGGGTTGGATGCAACTTCTGAATATGAATTGAACACTCAAGATGAGTTTAATAAAAAAGTAAATTTAGGTTTAATTTTCCAACCAATTTTACAAGATGTTCAATCAAGATTAGTTTTCAGAAGTCAAGTTTATGTATCAGAAAACATTGTTAAATATAAACCAACTCAAAAAGATTTTCAAATTGGTCATAGAAGAAAATCAGAAATTGATAATTTGAATTCAAGTTTAGAGACAATTCCTTTGTCAAATGATTTATTAAATAATAAGAAATTAATTGGTGATTGTTATACTCCATTAATTAAAGGTGTTTCATTATTATCAAAAATTTATCAATTAATTAGTTCAAGTGTGTTTGATGATTTGGCTCATAATATTGTTCATGATTGTATCATTTCATTGAAAAATGCATATAATAGTAATATCTTCAAATCAACATCTGATAATAATAAAATCAATCTAGATTTATTTTATTTGAAAAATTTATTAATGTTGAAAACTTCAATTCAAAGTTTTGATATTGAATATGTTTCAAATGAAACTTCATTAGATTTTAGTGGGATTGGTGATATTATCAATAAAATTAGAAATGGGGAAAGTATGTTTGAAAATGGTGAAAATTTAATTGAATTGGTTAGAGATTCAGTTCCTAAAGTTGTTAATAATATGATTGATGCAAGAGCCGAATTAAGTATTGAGTTAAGAAATATTGTTCATAAATTTACAGAAGATGCTCTTAAACAAATTTTGGTTCCATTAAATGATTCAAACCTAAGTTCTTCACAAGTAGGTTTAGAATTACAAAAGAAAATTGAAGAATTATTACCAAGATTGAAAGATGAAATTGAAATATTTATTGATGATCATCAAACAATTAATGCACTAATTGATGGAATTCAAGAGTTAATAATTCAAAATTATGAGCAGTTTTATAATCATCATAATAATGAGGAGATCTTGGATCTTGAATCATTAATTACATTTATTGGTGAAATTAGTGGTAAAATGTATGTTTCAAGCCAAGAACAACAAGAACAAGCTGATATGGAACGAACAATGGGCGAACTGATGTTGAACGATCCAGATGATACATTAGCTGTATAATCATTCTCATAGATGAACTTAGTCATGATACCGTAGTCTATGTTTCTTCTTCTTCCAAAGGATTATAAGTGTTTTCTGATAATAATCTATTCAATTCAGCTTTAACTGCATCAACTTTTGTTGGGTCCACCAGTAGATGTGTTTCATCTAGCTCCTTTTGAATATCAGTTAGTTACTCTCATATTAAGCGTTGTAGCATTGAATAGCAGACTCACTTGAATGACTATATCATGATGTTGAGAATCAATTTTGAGGATTAATGCTTTGATTGAAGGATCACATTTGACGAGCACCCCTAAAAAAGTGTTATTACAGTTGAATCCTGAAATAATGGGAAAGTCATTCACCTTTAATTGCACGAGGCATTTCTGGCTGTTGTTCGTTGGTATTAATTCACTTTTTTTTTTTTTTTTTTTTTTTTTTTTTTTTTTTTTTTTTTTTTTTTTTTTTTTTTTTTTTTTTTTTTTTTTTTTTTTTTTTTTTT